>PVKP010018677.1:0-43866 GCA_004027715.1 Plecturocebus donacophilus | reverse complement strand
CCCATCTCAAAGAAAAAAAAAAAAGCTAGGCTCGACAGGCAGATCACTTGAGATCAGGAGTTCGAGACCAGCCTGGCCAACATTGTGAAACCAACCACCCTACTCAAAAATACAATAATTACCTGGGCGTGGTGGCGCACACCTATAATCTCAGCTACTCAGGAGGCTGAGGCATGAGAATTGCTTGAACCCTGGAGGCAGACGTTGCAGTGAGCTGAGATTGCACCACTGCACTCCAGCCTGGGTGATAGAGTGAGACTCAGTCTCAAATAAATAAATAAATAAATAAATAAATAAATAAATAAATAAAAGCTAGGCTCGAGCTGGACAGCCTGGGGTTTGAATCCTCCCTCAACACTGTACTAGTGAGGTGGCCCTGGACAAATGTCCTAACGTCTCTGAGCCTCAGCTTCTGTATTGGTAATGAGATTCACACCATGGAGCTGTGTGACCACATGGCCTAATGTACATAAGGTACTGACAGCAGTGCCTGCATGTGGTTAGTTCTGTTTTGTGAACAATGCCCTTGCTTTTCCTACCTTGTGTTCTGTGTTACTTGCACTCCCTTCCCGAGTCCTTGCGGGCAGGGACCCTCCAGCTTCCACATTCATCTTGGTATCCCCAGGGCCAGGCACAGTGCCTGGCTCAGAGCAGGGAGGCCAAAAATATTTGTTGAGTGATATCTGACTAAACCGTCAGAATGAGCACTGGGATGGGCTGGGGCCAAGAGCCGGTGCTGCCCACAGGCAGGCGGGGGCACGCTGCCTGGGGAGGGGTCCGAGGGAAGCAGCCAGGACCAAGGGAGGCCGAGTCAGGGGACGCTTAGTGCTGCTTTTCCTGCTTCAGATCCCAAGGCACAGTGGCCATCTGCCGGAGGTGGGAAAGGCAGGCCCGTCCTCCGAAGCAGGTGCCCAGGCAGTAGAGCCTGGAGCCAGCCTAGAGGATTTACAGTTCTGCCACTGAGCGCCTGGACCAGGGACAGCTAGCTGGAGTCCACATGGCCCTGCAGAATGGAGGGGGCAGATGGCCAGGGCAAGCAGGGGGCAGAGGGCACCCCTGAACCGCCAGGGTTTGAGGAAGGAGGGGCAGTCCTGATGGCTACCCCCTCAGGGGGAAGGGCAGAGGAGTACCCTGACGGAAGGACTCGGAATGTCAGCAGACGGCCAGCCTCAGCACACTCTGAGAGACCGGGGCCAACGTGGGAAGGAGCCTGCTCTGCACCTTACGGGGCTGCTACAGGCGCAGGCTCATGTCCTGCTCATCAGCATGCTCCTCACCCCACATACAGCCTCGCAGGGCACACGTGGGCCACGTGGTCTTCACCCTTAGAGCAGGGCCATGGGGTAGGGGATGGGGGCAGGGATCTGACAGCGTCCCTCAGTTGAGGGGGATGCTGAGTCACAGATGATGGGAGGCACATTCTAATGGTGATTGGAGTGTTCTAAGTCCCTCAAGGACTGGCTTTCTTGCTAACAGATGAGAAACGGTCTGGCCTGTTGGATCATGGGTGAGGGGTGCCCTCTGCTCTAAACCTGCTCAGGGTCGGGCTCCATTTTCTCTTCTCAGCCTTTGAACCCTGAAAGATGGGACTGGCCAAGCAATGAATGGCTGAGGATGTCAGCCAAACCCCTGCAGATGAACACCTGCAGAGTGACAGTGAGCTGCTGCAGGGACCCCCAGTGGGCAGGGACTCTAATAGGAAGGACTTCAGGGGCCAAACAGAGACACAGAGGGGTCTGGGAGGGTGAACTGTTGCTCAGAGACTTTCTCATCACCAACTGATGGCTCTGCAGTTAGATCCGTCCTCCACAATGAGTCCAGCACACCAGCCACACAGACACCACACACATACACACACCACACACGTATACATACAGCATATATCACATATACACAACATCCACTGCACATACACACACACACTCCACACCACACACACACACCTACAGCACACACCACAGATACATCACATACACACCCACACCACATACATGTACACACACCATACATACATACAGCATACACCACATACACATCACACCCACCACACACACACACACACTCCACACCACACACACATACATACAGCACACACCACATATACACAACACCCACTACACATACAACACACACCCCACACCACACACATATACATACACCACACACACACCTACAATACACACCACAGATACACCACACCTACACTACACAACCCCCCACACCACACACATATACACATACCATACACACACCTACAGTGCACACCACATATACACCACACACACCACACCATACACACACATACAACTATATAAACATACACACACCCCACATTACACACATACAGACACCACACACACATTCATACATCACACACACACTACACACACATACATACACCCCATACCACACACATACATACTTACAGCACATACCACATATACACCACACACACCACACCATACACACAAACACATATACATACACCATACAATACCACACACATATAAACATACTACACATGCACACACACACCATACACATGTCATACACCTATAAAACCACACATGCATACATACAGCACATACCATATATATACCACATACACTACATACACACTACACGTACACACACACACCCCACTGCACACATACGCACACTACACATATGCACACACACATCATTCACACCACATACGCTGCGTGCATATCACACACACCACACATATCCCATACACACCATCCCTCCCTCGCCATCTCACTAACACACTTACACACCACTCCGCTCCTTTCAAAAGCTAACATAATTCCAAACAGACATGACTGCCAAACTTGGGAATGAGGTGGCAGCTGAGGTCTGGCCTGTGGGAATGGAGATATCGTTCTGTCTGCAGTTGTGTGTGTGTGAATATTAAGCCTGAGTTTGCTGTTGCTCAATATTCAGTCAGTCATTCAACACATGTTTCCACATTGATTAAAGACCTACTACGTGCCAGGCACATTCTGAGGTTCTAGGGAATCCTAGTTTAGATTTCCCAAGAAGTGAACCTTGAGACAAGGTCTTTAAAAAAGTTAAAAAGCTTTATTGAGATATAACTTACATACCATATATTTACCCCTTCGAAGTGTAGAATTTGGTGATTTTTTGTATATTAAGAGTTGTGCAACCATCACCACAATTTTAGAACATTTTTATCACCCTATACAGAAACGTCATACCCATTAGCAGTTATTTCCATTCTCCTCTTCGCCTGACCCCTGGCAATGACAAATACACTTTTTGTCTCTATAGATGTCCCTATTCTGCACTTCCGTGTCAATGGAATAACACAGTATGTGGCCCTTTGTGACTAGCTTCATTCATCCAGCATGATGTTTTCAAAGTTCATCCATGTTGTGGCGCATATCAGTACTTCATTCTTTTCTATGCCTGAATACTATTCCATCGTACGAATGTGCCACGTTTAGCTTATTCACTCACCATTTGATGGAGAATGAAAGGTGGCTTCCACTTTTCTGCTGTTATGGATTATGCTGCTCTAAATATTTAGGTACAAGTTTTTGTGTGGACACACATTTTCAGTTCTTTCAGGGGTAGATAGCTAATGGAAATGTTGGCTCATACGGTAGCTCCATATTTAACATTTTGGGAACCCGCCAAACTATTTTCCGAAGCAGCTGCACCATTTTACATTCCCACCAGTAATGTATGAAGCATTCCAATTTGAAATAAAGTTTTAACTGTAGAATTTTTTTTAGGAAGTGATCCCAGGAAATACCAGGAGTGAAGCAGGGAAGGGAAACTGGGGAGGGAAGCAGCCAATGAAGGATCATTATCAGGCAAATTACCCCTGGGAGTCACTTGCACCACAGAATCATTCTACCTGGGAAGCAAAGGGGCAGAGGTTCGCTATACATCAGCTCCCAGCAGCCATTGGTTGAGGTTTTCTGGGGTATGTTACCTTCCTATGAATTACCCTTTGCTGGATGCAAGGTGTATTAGTCCGTTCTCACACTGCTATAAAGAATTACCTGAGACTGGGTCATTTATAAAAGAAAGAGATTTAATTGACTCACAGTTCTGCGGGGGTGGGGAGGCCTGGAGAAACTTGCAATCACCGCAGAAGGGGAAACAAACACGTCCTTCTTCACATGGCGGCAGGAAAGAGAAGAATGAGAGCTGAGTGAAGGGGAAAGCCCCTTATAAAACCATCAGATCTCTGGTGAGAACTCACTCATTATCACAAAAACAGTATGGGAGAAACCACCCTTATGATTGGATTATCTCCACCTGGTCCTGCCCTTGACACGTGGGGATTATTATAGGTCATGGTGAGATTTGAGTAGGAACACAGAGCCAAACCCTATCACAAGGCAAGCAAAGCAGGCACAGCAGGAGAAAGCCATCTGGCAAAGAAATGCAGATGCTGGCAGACGGTTCAGCACAGCTCTGTAGTTAGAGCAGAAGAGGTGAGCAAAGTACCAACAGCATCTACTACATGGGGTGAACCAAAGTTCCTGCCTTCATGGAGCTAACACTCTAATGAAAGAGCTATAAACAAACATATAGACTATACAGTCAGGTAGCACCAGAAGGGAAAAAGCAGATCAGGGGATGAAGGGGGATGGGGGATGCTGTGCTAGTTCAGGTGGTCAGGGCAGGCATCTCTGAGGAGGTGAGAGTCTAGCTGGGACCTAAATAGAATGAGCGACAGACTGTCTGAAGTCAGTTGCATGCCTATATTAAAGTCTGGGCTGTGGGAAGAAGTGCTAGAACACTGAGTGGGGAATGACCTTTGTCAGTTGGGACAAGGATTGGAGCAGCTGCAAGAAGTCCACAGTGGCTTCTGCAAAGTGAATGAGGCAGAGCTTAGTAGGAAATTAGATTTTTAAAAATGCAGCCAGGGGCCTCATCAAGTTGGGTCAGGTTGGGAAATAGTTTGAGTTTTATTCTAAAGGTAACAGAGGCCACTGGATGGGTGAGAATGGAAGAATTTCTTTAATATGGTTTCTGCTTTTGTTTCTTGGTATTGAAGCCATTAGATTTCAGTACTGAAACTTCCTTATCCCAATCTTTAGTGAGCCTGTTTGGCACACAGAAGGTGCCAATACTTTGCTGCTGCTGGGTGTCCAAACCCAACCCTGCAACGCTCATTCATTCCACTTGTTATCTTCTCAGCACTGTCCTAGGCGTGGGTATGCAGCAGTGAATACATCTGACAAAAGCCTTGCCCTTACAGAGTATTCTACAAGGAAGAGATGAATAAATAACATAAATATGCATTATAGGTTATGCATACAGAGCCCATACTAGGTCAAGGGTTTAGACTAGAGAAAAATGAAGGAGATGCAAGTGATATCAAGTGCTGGGGTGCTTTGAAATTTCAAACAGAGAGCTCATGTATGGCTTCCTCATGGGGCTGACACACAGACAGCACCTCTCAGCCCGGTTGGCTTCCGGGATATCTTCCCAGCTCCAGGGAATGTGTCCATTTCCTCCAGCAGGGACCCTGCGGCCATAGCTGGATCTTCCAAGGAGAGAGAGCAGAGCAGGGACCCTGGAGAGGAAGACTGGGGGTACTCATCAGATGGTCCAGGCACATGGCCTAGGAGGAGGAGGAAAGGCTGGGTGGGGGAAGGAGAGGAAGGAGGCTGGGTCTGGCAAGCCACAGGGGAATATTGATGAGTTTTCTGGCAAGAAGTGACGGGGCTGGTGGGGATGGTATAATGAAGACAGATGATCCCAGGCCAGCTCTGCTCATCTTCCTGCGGGAGGAAGAGGCACAACCTGGGGGGGTGGGTGGGTGGGCTTGCCAAGTGCCCGCTGGGCCCCCTCCTCTGGCACCGTAGCTCTCTAGCTGCCCCAGCTCCTCCCCACCACCCCTCCTTCCTCCGCTCGCCTCACCTCCCCTCTTCTCTCCTTCCTACCCTGCTTTCTCTGGGGAGAAGGCCCTTTTCCCTCCCCCATTTTTCTCTCTTCTTTCTTCTCTCTTTCCTCGTTTCTCCCATTTGCCTGTGTCTCCACAGCTGTCTTTTCTCACTTCTTTTTCTCTCTGCCGACTTCCACCCTCAGCCTCCTGACTGTGACCTGCAGAGCAATGCACTGTGTTTTCTCTGGGGATGTCCTACAATTCTCTAAACAGCGGCCACCACTGATTCTATCAACAATTTATTCAGTGACCCCTGCATGGTAGGCACTTGCTGTGCCAGCCTGCAGACCAAGGATGCACAGTACCAGGGACAGGGGATTATGGAATATTTGATTTTCCCTCCCTCCCTCCCTCCCCTCCCTTTATTTCCTCCCTTCCTTCCTCCCTTCCTTCCTTCCTTCCTTCCTTCCCTCCCTCCTTTCTTCCTTCCTCTTTCTTGCATTCTCCTTCCTTCTTTCCTTCCTTCCCTCCCTCTTTCTTTCCTTCCTTCCTTTCAATTGTAACAAAATACAAAGAACATAAAATTTACCACTAGTGATATTGATTGATTGATTAATTGATGGAGTATCACTCTGTTGCCCAGGCTGGAGTGCGCAATCTCGGCTCACTGCAACCTCCGCCTCCCAGGTTCAAGCAATTCTCCTGTCTCAGCCTCCCAAGTAGCTGGGATTACAGGCGTGCACCACCACTCCTGGCTAATTTTTGTATTTTTAGTAGAGATGGGGTTTCACCATGTTGACCGGGCTGGTCTTGAACTCCTGACCTGATCTGCCCGCCTCGCCAAAGTGCTCCCAGGTGTGAGCCACCATGCCCAGCCTGGGTTATACCATATTTTGTTTATCCATTCATCCATCAGTTGATGGAATTTGAGTTGTTTAGGACACTGAATTTTGAAGCAGAAGCCCCAGTGTTGAGTTCCACACCACTCCTATCTGTGTGGGCTTGAGCAGCAATGTATATCTTTGAGCACTGACAATTTCACCTGTGAAATGGAACTGTAAGATTTTAAGTCTCTAGCGCTCTTTTAGAGCATAAGAAAAATGATTTAAGGTTTTCTAGCTTGGTAAGTTGGAAACTGCCTCTCACCTGTCTCCTTCTGCACCTCTCCCATTTGCTACTGAATTTGGAATCAATGTTGAGTAAAAAAATTCATGTGCCAAAATCAGGTGGACTAATGTCTATTGTTGTGTTCATTGTCACCTAGACCATTTTCCTGACTTATTTATTTATTTATTTATTGAGACGGAGTCTTGCTCTGTCACCCATCCTGGAGTGCAGTGGTGTGATCTTGGCTCACTGCAACCTCCACCTCCCAGGTTCAAGCGATTCTCCTGCCTCAGCCTCCCGAGTAGCTGGAATTACAGGCACCTGCCACCATGCTTGGCTAATTTTTGTATTTTTAGTAGAGGCGGGGTTTCTCCTTGTTTGCGAGGCTGGTTTTGAGCTCCTGACCTCAAAGTGATCCACTCGCCTTGGCCTCCCAAATCCCCAGCTGGGATTACAGGCATGAGCCACTGTGCCTGGCCTGTTTTACTGATTTAAACATGCATTATTTTTCAAATTTTAGTATATTTGAAATGTGCCCAATTTCAAAGTTTACAACCAATGGTTGTATAGTAACTAATGAAGCTCTTTATTTTTCTAGCGATTTGTAAAATAATTGTGCTTATTCCAATCAGTGTTTCAAGGTTAGTGTAATATGCTAGGAATAGATCAGTGAACAGCACTATGAACAATAAGAGAAATAAAAACTGACTTCCTAATGAAACATTTTTGATGCATGTTAACTGATATCCTGGTAGGTGAACTCCCAGCTAAATGAGTTGGTTGAGATGGAAATACTGATATACTTGAGCTGACATAATGTCAACATCATTTAAAACATCATGCAGGCACACCTTGCTGGCACGCGGTTCTAATACGCTTGGCCACCATGGTAGGGTCGTAGATTCCATGAGAAAATATATGTGAATAGACTTAGTGAACTGAGACACTAGATGGTAGTGCAAGGTGGGGTTATTACTCTCATTATCCCAAAGCACCGCCTCCCTGCCCTGTCCCCTCCAGCCCTCTCCAACATGGGGGAAGTCATATCCAAATACTGAATATTTTACCTTCATTAAAACAGGCCAGATATCGTAATTACAACCCAGGGAGCAGAGGGCTCCATCTGAAGGGAGGAGAGGGAGGTGGATGAAAGTCAGTCAGACATGCAGAATTCATGAGCGTGGCTAATTGAGCACCTCCACTAAGAACAGATCTTAGCTGATTGGGGAAGAAAACCATACCCGGTTGTCCTGGCCCTGTTCAAACCTTGTCTCCTCCCGGAGCCTTCAGCTGGGCCAGCCTGCCTCTGAATTCTCATGGCAGGCCCTTGGTCAGGACCTGAGCACTACCTGCTCCTGTGGCTGTCCTCTTTCTCCAGCTAGACTGCGAATGAGTTGAGAGCAGAGGCATTCTGTGAACTCTTTTCTGTCCTCATGGGTATGTGGCAGGAATGCAGCAGAAATACAGAGAGGAGTCAGGAATCAGGGCAGTGTTCCTTAAAGTGTCATTCCAGACCACTTGCATGGGCTATCACCTGCTGGAGCTGGTCACAAATGAAATTCCTGGGAAGAGACTGTATTTCAGAGGCTAGGGCCCAGGAATCTGTATTTAAATAATCTACCCCAAATAATTCTATGCTCAGTAAATTTAGAAAACTACCAAGTCTAAAGATTAAACTAGGTGATCCTGTAGGTGCCTGTGATATACTTTGCTGTTTTCTAAGCATCCAGTCCCCCTCCTCCTTGTCCCTGAAAGCCTACTGTGTGCCTCGCTTCTGCCAGTGTGGGAAACCGATGCTCAGCCAATGCTCAGGAAAAGAGTCAAAGGGGAGACTAGCATTGGCTGTCCCTGCTCCCCACGAGAAAGCAAGGAGGGTGAGGGAGGACAAGATGGGACTGTGGGCTGGGAAAGGGGAAGGACAAGGGCAGGAGGGGGCTAAATGAGCGAGCAGGAGGAGCCTTGGACCTTGGCAGTCACTAGACACTAGGGACGCTGCTGGTCCCATTCCCCCTGCACTCCCTGCCCACCAAGCTAGCCTGCCCAGAAGGAGAGAACACTGCTAGCCAGACACTGCTCTGCTCTGATCACCAAGAGAAACTCACTATCACCAAGACGAATGGGCTGCTGAGGTTTAACAGGACTAATGTCAGAGGATGAGGAACAACTTGTGGGACCTTTGGCCACACTAAGCTACCACGAAGAGCTAGTGGCTCTGGACCAATGCCATGGAGATCCCTGTCCTTGATCCTCCAGCCGTGTCCCTGATGCTCCCCTTGTCTGAGGTGAGCATGCTCAGGGTTTAATAATGCCTGATGCAGCTAGTGTTTATTGTGTCCTGCCCTGAGCTAAGCATTTTACATGCATTACCTCATTTAATCTCTGTCAGCCCTACTAATAAACCCCTTTTGCAGATGGGAAAACTGACGTTTTGAGGTATGGTATAACTTGCACAATGACACCTGGTTCATTCGTTGGTTCTTTCTTCTTCCTTCTTTCCTTCCTTCTTTCCTTTTCCTTTCTCTTCCTTTCTTTTCTTTCTTTTTTTTTTTTTTTGTGACGTAGTCTCTCTGTTGCCCAGGCTGGAGTAAAATGGTACAATCTCGGCTCACTGTAAACTCTTGTCTCCTGGGTTCAAGTGATTCTCCTGCCTCAGCCTTCCTGTAGCTGGGACTACAGCTGCATTCAGCTAATTTTTGTATTTTTTAGTAGAGATGGGATTTCACCATGTTGGCCAGGCTGATCTCGAACTTCTGACCTCAGGTGATCCACCCACCTTAGCCTCTTAGAGTGCTGGGATTACCGGCATAAGCCACCATGTCTGGCCTGGTTATTTCAACTGGTGAGTGTTTTATCTCTTCCTCAGATGTTCATCTCTATCTCTGTTGCTCTTCTCTTCATCCTCTCCAGCCTGGCCCTGTCTCTCTTATAGCAAGGGACCTGGTACGCAACCTAGCGTGAATGCTCTAGGGGTTCTGTCCTGGTGTGGCACACTTTCCTTCTGTTGATGCAACCCTGTGGTGGGCTTTTCTGGAAGCCTCACCACACTGGTGTTCAAACTGAGCTTGCTATCAGGCGAAGCCCTTGAACTGAAACTTTTTGATCCTGACTCTTTATTCTATTTTTATGTAATGGGGATTCAGGCACAGGTATTTACATTCGTTCCTATTAAATATTTTCACCTACATGCTTCTTGGTTCCGTCTGCTACATCCCCTATGGACACACATATACACGCACTAACCCTTCTCTTTCCTGGAAGACAGATGTATATTTTGAACAATCTACTCCATGAGAACGGTCTGTTTTCCACTCTTATCCTTTGAAGTAATGAAACAGAAGTTGTGTACATGTTCCCTCCAGGGTTTTCCTGGTCAGACGAAACGGCTTCATGACCAAGCGTGCAGGCTCTGGGTCTGACTGGCTGGGCTGGAATCCCAGCCTGAGCATGGAGCCTTGTGGCCTTGAGAAATTAATGTAGCCTCTGTACTTCAGTGTTCTTCTCTGTAAAATGGGATGATATCTACCTCACTTGTTATTCTAAAAAATTAAATGTGATAGCTGGCTGGGCGCAGTGGCTCACACCTGTAATCCCAGCACTTTAGGAGGCAGAGGTGGGTGGATGGCTTAAGGCCAGGAGTTTGAGACAAGCATGGTGAAAGGGCAAACACGGTGAAACCCCATCTCTAATAAAAATTTAAAAAATAGCTGGGAATGGTGGCATGTGCCTATCATCCCAGCTACTCAGGAGGCTGAGGCATGAGCATCGCTTGAACCCGGGAGGTGGAGGTTGCAGTGAGCCAAGATTGCACCACTGCACTCCAGCCTGGGAGACAGAGTGAGACCCTGTCTCTCACACACACACACCAAAAAATGTGATAGTAATTGGGCAGTAAATGTGTCTGCCTCCTCGTTGCCTCTTCCGGCTTCTCTGGGTTCACCCATCTTGCTTTCTCATCCTGATACCCTCCCACATCTGCCTGACCTTAGTTGCAAAGGGGAACACAGAATTTCTGTCATGAAAGGGCTTCAGATGCAGTCCAATACAGCCCCTTTGTTGTACAGATGAGAAAACCACAGCCTCCTGCCATTCCTCTGTTGCTTTATTTTGTTCCAAAGTCGGGTATTGCCAGCACTCCAGTTACCACCTTTTCTCTCTCCAGCTCACATAGCAATCAGATCAGGCTGCTTTTCCCCAGTGCAATCAGTGAGCTCCCAGCCTCCAGCTTGCCGAATTTATGGCTCTCTGCCGGCTTGTGGGGTCCTTAGGGGTCTGTGCACCTCAGGAGTTATGGGCCAGCCGAGACAGGGCTTTCAGTGCACTTGGCCCAACTTGTCAGTCACCTCCTGGGGCCAGTTGCATGGAAGAAAGAAAATAGAATACCAAGGCCAATATGCTGACCACATTTTTATGCTCTTCATTCAAATCCAAAATTTTCCCCATGGGGCATGCTGGGAGCTGTTCAGAAGAGAAATGCAGAGATCATTCTCCAACCAGCCAGGAAAGGAGGACTACGGGGAGGATGCCACATGTCTGAGCAGTTTACATTCCTTCTCAGAAGACATTTTGCCCATGTGCCAGGGCAGTGCAGTGACAGAGGGTGGCTGGGTGGGAGCTCTGATTTCTCTGAATTCTCCATTAATTCCTCCAAACAAAGGTTAATAGTTATGCAACTAGCTTTTAGATAATTCCTCAACTTCCTCTTCCCAACCAAAGCACCAACTTTAGCCCCTCTAATATAGAAATTCTGGGGCCAGCCCTCCACCAGAGAGAAGGAGGTGGAGCCTATTTAAGGCAGTTTTGTAATGGAGTGGGTAGGTGTTGTATAGCTAGCTTTCTTTCCAAGTAAATATGGCCAGGCGCGGTGGCTCACACTTGTAATTCCAGAACTTTGGGAGGCTGAGGCGGGTGGAGCACCTGAGGTCAGCAGTTCGAGACCAATCTGGCCAACGTGGTGATACCCTTGTCTCTACTAAAAATTGAAAAGAAAAAAAAAATTAGTGGGGCATGGCAGCAGGCGCCTGTAATCCCAGCTACTTGGGAGGCTGAGGCAAGAGAATCATCTGAACCCAGGACACGGAGGTTTCAGTGAGCCAAGATTATGCCACTGCACTCCAGACTGGGTGATAGAGTGAGACTCCATCTCAAAAAAAAAAAAAAATCATTTCTTAAGATAAAGGACATTCTAAGCTGGGCACAGTGGCTCACACCTATAATCCCAGCACTTTGGGAGGCCAAGGCAGGCAGATCACTTGAGGCCAGGAGTTCCAGACTAGCCTGAGCAACATGGCAAAATCCCATCTCTACTAAAAATGCAAAAAACTAGTTGGGCATGGTGGCACATGCCAGTAGACCCAGCTATTCAGGAGGCTGAGGTGGGAGAATCACCTGAGCCCAAGGCTGCAGTGAGCTGAGATTGTGCTAATGCACTCCAGTCTGAGTGACAGAGTCCCTATCTCAAAAAAAAAAAAAAGAGAGAGAGAGAGAGAGATAAAGGACATTCTAACAACACTAAGAGCGGTGGGGAGAGAGAGAAGGGACAAAATGTCAGACTAAGGAACAATCTTTAAATTGAATTAATTTGGGATTATTAAAATGCCAGTAGAAGGTCTTCGCATTCGTTTTTTGCAGTAGCAATATTACCCCCTAGGGCTGGAGTCTGAGATATGGGATTAACTCAGGGCCTGCCACTTAGCAACATGTGACTTTGGGTAAGTTAACTGACAGACTTGAACGTCAGTAGACTTGCCTTCCGTTTCCTCATCTGTAAAACAGGAAGGATAGGACTTTTCTCATCAGGTGGCTGGGAAGAGAGCGGGAGACAAAGGAATGGACCATTTATGGAGCGTGTATGAAAAGACAGGCATGTCAAGATAGGATGTTTCGTTTAATCCTCAAGATAACCTAATGAGGTAGGTGTTATTATGACCATTTTACAGATGAGGAAACTGAGACTCAGAGGTTAAGTAATTTGCCCAAGGTCACTCACAAACCCACAGTTAGCACCTGTGTCTGCTTGAATGCAAAGCCCACACTCTTTCCAGAAGGGCAGGCAGAAAGGAGGAAAGAGAAGGAAATAGGTTGGGGCAACAGCTCCTGGTCCTGACCTCAATTTTCTCTGTGAAGTAGAAAGCAAGGTCATCTACTGAGATGGGGAGGCAGAGAAGCGTCAGGAGTGGTGTAGGTCTGGAGAAGCTTCTGTGGACCCAAGACAGATAACTTACACATCCTCAGAGATAATGTTGCTAAAAAGTTGTTCAGCACCTGGTTTTCTCTGGGACATGCTCCTTAGGGGAAGGGTCACTGTCTTATTCATAAAGAAGAAACATATTTTATCATTTGTTTATTGCAAAAGCAATACCTAGTACAATGCTTGGCATGTAGTAGTAAATTTACGTATTTATTTTTTTCTGTTTTATGAGACAGAGTTTCCCTCTTGTTGCCCAGGCTATAGTGGAGTGGTGCAGTCTCGGCTCACTGCAACTTCTACCTCCTGGGTTCAAGTGATTCTCCGGCATCAGTCTCCCAAGTAGCTGGGATTACAGGCACCCACCATGACGCCCAGCTAATTTTTTGTATTTTTAGTAGAGACGGGGTTTCACCATGTTGGGCAGGTTGGTCTCGAACTCCTGACCTCAGATGATCCGCCCACCTTAGCCTCCCAAAGTGCTGGGATTACAGGCATGAGCCACCGCACCCAGCCAATTTATGTATTTAATAAATAATATAGAGGCCCTACTGTGTACTGGCTCTGCTGTAGGTACTGGGGATCCTTACATTCTAATAGGAGAGTTAGACAATAAACACAGAAGCCAATAAATAAAACCTCAGTTAGAAATGAAACAATGAATAAAGTAAGATAGAGTAAGGGGATGGAGAGTGCCTGCTGCAATAGGGAGCTTCTCTCAGGAGGTAACGTTTGAGACACACCTGGAATGATGGGAAAAAGTTATTCATGCCAGGATGATGGAAGGGTGTTCCAGGCAGAAGGAACAACAAGTGTGAGGCCCAGAGCAACAACATCTTGGAATATTCAGGGGAGCCAGAAGGAAGGCTTGTGAGGAGCCAGAAGGAAGCTGGAGAGGAGGTGAGCGTGGAGGAGAGTTGTAAATGAGAGAAGGGTCAGACCGAGTAAAACCTCATAAGCCAAGTTAAGAAGCTTGGATTTTATTCTAATTCCAGTAAGAAGTCTTTGGAAGGTTTTAAGCAGTGGGAGGGATGTGATCTGATTTGTGTTTCAAAACACTCACTCTGGCTTTTAGATAGAAAGTAGACTGTAGTGGGAAGAATGAGTGGAACCAGGAGACCAGGGAGGAAGCTGGTGCAGTCATCCAGGAGAGGGTTGAGAACACCAGACTCACGGGCAGCCAGGGAGACAGACAGAAGTGGTTGGATTTGAGCAATGGGTCTGGCTGATAGATTAGCTGTTGAAGGGTGAGAAACAGAGAGGAATCAAGGATGTTTTCTATGTTTTTGGACAGAGCTTAAGGTCCTATTACTGGAGGAGGAGCGATTGGGAGCAAAAGATATAGAGGTCAAGAATTCCATCATGGACATGTTAAATTCCAAGTTCCTAGTAGACATCTGTTATGGGTTGACTTGTGTCTCCCAAAAAGAAGTCCTAATCCCCAATACCTGTCAATGTCATCTATTTGGAAACAGGGTCTTACATAAACAGGGTCTTTGTATATGTAATAAGATAAGGTCATAAGGGTGGCCCTAATCCAATTTAATTATCATTTTTATAAGAAGAGATCAATTTGCCAAGTGCAGTGGCTCATGCCTGTAATTCCGCACTTTGGGAGGCCAAGGCAGGTGGATCACCTGAGGTCAGAAGTTCAAAACCAGCCTGGCCAACTTGGTGAAATCCTGTCTCTACTAAAAATACAAAACTTAGCTGGGCATAGTGGCAGGCACCTGTAATCCCAGCTACTTGGGAGGCTGAGGCAGGAGAATTGCTTGAACTTAAGAGGCAGAGATTGCAGTGAGCTGAGATTGCACCATTGCATTCCAGCCTGGATAACGAGAATAAAACTTTGTCTTACAAAAAAAAAAAAAAAAGAAGAAGAAGAAGAAGAGAAAAGATTTCAACAAAAACACGTAGAGAAGAACAGCATATGGAAACATAGACACAGAGGCAAGATGGTCTCACGGTGAAGATGGCAGAGGCTGGAACAAGGCTGCTACAAGCCTAGGAACGCCTGCGGCTACCAGATGCGGGAAGAGGCAAGGAAGGATCCTCCCCTAGAGGGTTCAGAGGCAGTCTGACCCTGCCAACACCTTCATTTTGAACTTCCAGCCGCCAGAACTGTAAGACAATACATTTCTGCCATTTTAAGCCACGTAGTTTGCAGTGCTTTGTTAAAGCAGCTCTAGGAAGCTAATGCAACAGCTGAGTGAAGAGGTCAAATAAGCATTTGGATATGCAAGCCTGGAGCTTAGGGGAGAGCTTGGTTTCTAAAGCCATAGGAATAATATTGCCTAGAGAGTGAGTTTGGGAGAATTGAGAGGAGAAAAGAGCCCAGGCAGAGGCAGAGGAATGGCCAGTGAGGCAGCGGGGCCAGGAAGTGTCTCAAGGTAAGGGTTGGAAGGAAAGAACAGTCAATTTTGTCACACACTCATGATGATGGGTGAAACTGAACTGGCTTCAGCATTTGGAATTTACCAGATGGAGACTGTCGATGATTTTGACAAGGGAAGTGTCAGCAGGGTGGTGAAGACAGAAGTCAAACTGGAGAGAGCTGAGGAGTGAATAAAGGTAAGAAAGTGTAGAGTAATTACAGAGAACTATCTTGAGTTTCACTGTAAAATGACCAAAAAAAGGGCTATTAACTAGGAAAAGATATGGGAGTCAGGAAACGTTTTTTTTGTTTTTTTTTAAAGGTAGGCAACATGAAGGCATGTTTTTCTATATGTGGAAGTGATTTAGGGTTGAAGGAGAAACTGATGATTCAGGGAAGACAGACAGGGTATAATTTCAAGGAGTAAAGTCATAGAAGAAGTGAGAGTGGATGGGATCCAGTGCAAAAATGCAGTTAGCCCTAAGTAGGAATGGAGACTTTTCCTCTATTACAGCTGCAGGGAAGGCAGAGAACATGAGTAGATTGTGTAGATGGGTTGGTGGATTGGGATGGGAACATGAAGTAATTCTCATCTGTTTGCATCCATTTGTATTTATTACATCAATGAAGTATTGGTTGAGGGATGGTATTGGAGGTTTGAAGAGAGAGGGCCCGGCCCAGTCAATTGAGACAGAAGGTAAGAAATATTCTTTTGAGAGAAAGGGAAGAAGAATATACCAGGGAAGTGTAGGATCTCCCACAGAATGCTTCCTTTCTGTCCCAACCCTTCCACCAATACCACTAGATGTGAGAGTCCAAAGGGTTTTTTTAAAAAGAGGCCTCTAAATTTCCCGCTGATGTTATGCCCCAGAGTCTGAGGTGACCCGGCCTGGTCTCCGTGTGGCTGAGAGAGTGTCTCTTTGTGCTGGCTGATGAATGGCTGCCCTGCACTGTCCCAGGACCTCAATCCCTGGAGGGTAACAGGAGAAAGCCCACTCTCCTCCTTAGGCTATGTACCTACTGCTCTCAGCTTTCTTTGGGGCCACAGGGTGCCCGGGCAGGTAGCTAGCTCACTAAGCCAGAGAAGAGCAGCACTAAGTCAGCAGATCACGAGTCTCTCCCTGCCCTAACCTCTCTGGACAGAACGGGACCTGCTGAGGGCTGCCCAGACCCATGGCCTTTGCTCCCCAAGACTTCTGCTTTGTCCACACACATCTCCTATTATTTGCAGGCATTTGGATCTCTCAGTAGAAAGTGAGCCTGCTGGGATGCTATTTACCTCTGTGACTGAGGGTCTGAACTATAGAATTTCTGGGCTGAAAAACATCTCACCTGGTTAGCCATCTTCACCCCTTGCCTGAAGAAATGGCACAGTGCAAACCTTCAAGCCAGCATCACTTTCTGAAGGAGGCTATGATTTTCCTCGATAATATGTCTCAGTGCTTCAAACTACAAAACTCCATTCAGTTCAACAAAAGCGTATGGAGTGCCTATTATAGTGTTGTTGTTTTGTTGTTTTACATATTATCTCATTAAAGTATTTATTTATTTTGGACAGTTAATATATGCACATGGTACAACATCAGAACTGCTTAGAGGTGGAACCATGAAAGTAGGTGCCCCATCCACTCAGATCCCCTTCCAGAAGTATCTGTCATTATCAGTGTCTTGTGTATTTTTCCATAGATATTCCACACATATACAATTTCATTTCATCTTCAAGACAGCCTTCTCAGATGGATATCTTTTTTTTTTTTTTTGAGACTGAGTCTTGCTCTGTCACCCAGGCTGTAGTGCAGTGGTGTGATCTCGGCTCACTGCAATCTCTGCCTCCCAGGTTCAAGCAACTCTCATGCCTCAGCCTCTGGAGTAGCTGGGACTACAAGCCCACATCACCACTCCCGGCTAATTTTTGTATTTTTAGTAGAGACAGGGTTTCACCATGTTGGCCAGGCTGGTCTTGAATTCCTGACCTCATGATTCACCCACCTTGGCCTCCAAAAGTGCTGGGATTACAGGCGTGAGCCATCACGCATGGTTCAGATGGATATCTTAAATCCCATTTGGCAGATGAGGGAACCATGGCTCAGAAAGTGCTCAGAGTGTGTTGGTGACAGTGACAATTCCCATTGAAGTGCATCTAAGTCCAAAGCCGAACAGTTTCTGCTATAACATCTTCCCAAATCTACCTTGTAATCATTTCCTTCCCTTCCACCACAGCTACTCACATCACCAGGGTTGGCTCCAGAGCCTGGTGTGCAGGGCCCTGTCCTAGGTGCTGAAGGCTCTGGTAGAGCCAGGGGATTACTTAGCCCCTATCATCATGGGCTCCTGGACCAGCTAGGAGGCTAGCAAATATCTGAAGTCTAGTAGAGAAAAGGCAGGGAGCCACAAATTCTGTTGGCCAATGAATCTGTACATGGTACTAAGCAAGCCACTGCCCCTTTCTGACTCTTTTCCCTGTCAGAGGGAGATAAATTTAACTTGCAGGGCTCTTGTGAGAATCTAGGTCTAGTAAATGTACTAGGAAAGTATACAATCCCGGCACATGGAAAGTAGTCTAGCCAGTGCTATGGACAGCTTCCCCCAGGTGAAGGCCAGTAGTCACTGAATGAGGCAGTGAACAGAGTGGGGCAGGCCACTGGAGAGTGACAGGTTGAAACAGGGGTGTCATCATCTATGTTCTTTATTTTGGGATTGTCTTCAGCAGGCACAAAGTTGGTCCAACTGCAACCGTCAGAGACTACAAGTAAAATGGGGCTACAGTGTAGGGTTGGGCTCAGAGAGAGCAACACACAGGTGAGCCTCTTTCAAAACATCAGCCTTTGGAACCTGGAGAAGTCTGCCTGGATTACATCTGCAAATACAATTCTGGGCGGCTCTCTGGTTCCTGCAGGTCCTTCCTAGGCCCACCTCACTCTGTTGTGTGCTCTCTCTGCAAGTTGGACGATTCGTTACCTTCTGATGAGCCAGCTACTAGCAGGTCAAGGGCCTCTCTACAGGTCTCCTCTAACGAGAACTCTTCCCGTGCCCCTCACCATCCCATCTTCACCCAGCTTTCTTTCATCCTTTAGATCTCATTCCTCAGAGAAGCCTTACTGGGCTCCCTAGGGAAGAGTAAGAGTCCCCATTATTCACACTCTCCAAATATCTCCCGATTAGCTCGTATTACACTAGTCAGTCTCCATCTTGTCCACTGGACTGTGCATTCTAGGGTACTGGGCACCACACGCACTGGTTCACCTGTGTATACCCCCAACGCCTAGCACAGAGCCTGGCCTGGAAGACATGCTACATTATTATTGAATGAATGGCTGAAGTTAGTCAATCCTGCCTTTTGGGTTCAAATCTTGCCTGTACCTTGGTTTAGCCATTTCCTGACAATTAGCACCTCTCTCACTGGTATAGCACCTCTGGCTCCAGTATTTGTTGCTTTTTGTTTTTCTTACATGATTGTCTCATCTGGATCTTCTTTTGCATTCCTGACACCCAGCCCGTGTCATGGCAGGGGTGGTGGTGGTGGTGGGAATCCTACATATTTCTTCCTGAATGAATGAATTCTTGGCAGGGAGCTGCTTTGAACCAGAGGGCATTTCCTTCCAGGAAGTTAATGAGCTGTCTGTCAAGGTGGGCCAAAGGAAGGTCCAGGAAATGAGTAACAAGATTGGGCTGGAGTTGAGAGGGCTGGAGAGAGGAGAAAAGCAAAGATCCTTACTTAGTGCCATCTCTTCTTTGTCATCGTGTGTGGGGCAGGAGATGGGCTGTAGTCACTGAAGGGATCCTCTCCGAGGGCTCTAAAAGACCTCTGACTAAGTGGACTGGGCTCAGGTAACCGACCCCTCCCTGCTCCCCCACCTCCGCCTCCTTGGGAAGGGGGCGTGGCGGGAGAGGAGGAAGGATACGAGATCTCCGGCCTCTGGGCCTCTCTTTCCCCAGTATCTCCGTCCCCAAGACCCAAGCCAGAATTGGGAGGGGAGGGGGTTGAGGCCGAGCCGGGTGGCCGGGGAGGGGCGGCGCGGCCAGCAGGCTGGTGTTCCCTGGTGTCTGAAGCCGAGGCCCCGGGCTCTGAGCCCCCGCGAAGCGAGGCGAGCCGGAGCTGTGCAGTGAATGCAAAGAGCCAGGCGAGCTCCCAGCCCGGCGCCGCCGACGGCGTCCTCAGCCGTAGCCCAATGAGAAGAGAGCAGATAATTTATTCTCTAATCCTGGTTCGGGTGCCCGGCGCTGGCGAGTGGCTGGGGTAGGAGGGTGGGCCTCCTCTTCCTCCGTCCCCCTCCCCCGCCCCTGCGGGTTCCCGGCCGCACACACACACATTTCCTGACAATTAACGAGCACACCTTGGCCGCGCGGCCTCCGGCGGCGGCGCCTCAGCTTTTGTCTCCCTCCCGCCGGACTGCGAGGTGCAGGCGTCTGGGCGCGAAGTTGCCGCTCCGACTCGCTGCTCCGGAATGCCGGCCGCCCGCGGCCGTCGAGGAGGGGCGCGGAGGGCGGGGTGAGCCGGGCAGGCCGGCCCCGGGGCTGGGGGGCCGCCAAACAGAAGAGAGACAAAAGTAAGGCAGCGCTGGCCCCTCTTCCTTTGTTATAACCCTGAGTGTGTGCGGGCGTGAGCGCGCGCGGGAGTGTCTGTGCGCGAGGGTGTGCATGTGTGTGTGTGCACGCGTGTGTGCAAATGCCTGCATATGTGTGTGCGGGTCGGGACTGGCCGGGGGCGGCGGGACCCTTAGGCGCGAGGCGGCTTCGCCCGAATGGGAGTTGAATCGCGTCCCGGTCTTTCTAGCTGTGCCCGGAACTCAGGCGTGCGGGCAGTAGCCGTCCCGCTCTCGCCAGCTCTTCCGAGGACTGAGCTCGGAGTTTGTTCACAGGCTGAGCCCGTGCCGGGGGTGTCGCAGCCTGGACACGGCCTGCAGGGGTGGGGAAGGAAGAAGCTCCCGCTGAGGATCTGCCCGGACCGCAGAGGGCGCACGAGGGGGTCTTCTGGCACCGGCACGGCTCCCACGCCGCCACGGGGCCCCCTGAAGCCCGGGTAGAAGCTTGTGATAGGCGTTGGGAGCCCGGGAAGGCGCGAGGCTGTGGAGGTGGCTCGTGGGGCCCTGGAGGGAGTGGGGGGCGGCGAGACGGAGTCCGCCTAAATGCCAGTTCCCTTGAAGTTCAGCGCATCGGTTGTCCTTTCCTACCTTAATGCATATTTATGCCACGCCGAAATAGGCTTCATAATTAACTCCCGGAGTCAGCCGCAGAGGTTAAAGGGACCCCGAAGATTTGTGCATTGATTGGGTGCCACGCCGGGGTGTGTGCGCGCGCGCGTGTGTGCGTGCGCCCCGTGCGAACCCATTGAGAAGAATAATTATTTTTCTCCACTGGATGCTACAGCAGAGAATCGGACAAGGAGGGAAGAGAGAGATTGGTGAGGTGGAGAGAGAGAGAGAGAGAAAGATAGAGAGACAAAGGAAGTGAGTGCGAGAGGAGCCGGCTTAGCATCTGAACTGTGAGTACTGAGCGAAAACAAATAGGCAGAAAGTGCTGCGAGTTGGCGACCCCTTGGCCGGGTTGGGGGCCCGAGAGAGGCTGAGGGGGACTTGCCTCCCCGCCCCGGGTTTGGCTGAGCGAAGAGGGGTCCCTGAGACATGGGCGGACTGCAGGATGCGGGTTCAGGCACTCACCTGAAAGATGACCGGCGGCGGGCTGCGTCAACCGCCGCCCTAGGTCGACCAAAGAGGAAGCCCCCTCCCCGCCCCCATTGCCTTTGTTCCTTTTAAAGGATTTTGCCGCTGGTGGGATTGGGGGGAGTGTGAGAGGGAGCTCTAACCTTGGCTCCGGAGGTGGCCAATTCTCCTGCCCGGCTGAGTGAAACCCGCTTGGAGTGCCTCCTGCGTTTCCTTTACCGCATGGCATGGAGTGGGATGAGGAAGGGGCTGTAAAGGGGATAAGATCAGGGCTTTGTGACACCAGTGCATTTGTTTGTCACTAAGAAGGGAGAAGCAGAGATGTCTGGTACCCTTGGAACGGAGGGCCCCAGGAGACCCCAGCTTGGGGGCCTGGGAGAAACCATGTCTGTGGACAAAACCAACTCCAGTATATGTGGAGGCAAACATGGTCCCAGGCTTAGAGGGGACGCCAGCTACTCCCCACACACATCAGAGTCCTTCCTAGCCATTGCGTCCATGGGGTCTAGGTCTGGCAGGCCCTTGTGGCCATAAACCTGCCTCCCACTGTCTCCCCTCCCTGGAGCCCTTGCATACCTAAGAAGGGCTGGAGCTGGGAGGCCACCCAGAGGAGGGGCCCTGGCCGGGTGGGGACCCAGGAAGGCAGCTAGGCGAGGATAGGTGCTCCCTTTCCTGAGAAAGGGTCCATAACAGGGTGCCCCCAGGGAACAAGAGCTGTACATCCCTGCCAGTACTGAGCTGGTCAGGAGAGGGCGTCTAGGGAGCCAAGGGAGAGCCCTCCCTTCTGACCAACATTCCACAGCCTCCGTTTGGAAGTGCTAGTATACTGCCTTCCTTTCCTCAACCCTCATTAACAAATACTTCTTTTGGTCTGATTTAATCTTCCCTGATGATTTTTTTTTTTTTAACATACCTTCATCTGCCAGTGAACAACTTATCTCAACTTGAGCCTTAAGAAGGGCTAACTTTGGAGGAAAAGTCAGCTCTTTTGAGGCTGGGATGGGAACCCCGGGTCAAAGAGCTCTGAATTGAGGGGAAAGGGATTGTCCTCTAAGAAACCCCCTTCAGGGATAATTTTGGTGGCTTGTACCTTCCAGGCGGACACAGTTGAGGCCTGGGGCAGCAAACAGCTTTTATCGCTCAGTCATTCAATTCCCCTCCCCATTGCCCCATTGGGGCTGTCACAGAGGCAGGAAAAGAGGATCTCTCTCACACACGGAGACACACAGACACACCCACACACACATCACACAACACTTTTTCCAAGTGGTACTGGGCACTCTCTGAGACTCAGGACCCCTCCCATTGCTCATACACCACCTCCCCCACCCCGTGCACCCCTCCCTTCCTGCACAAAGAGAACACCCAGGAGGTCTCAGAGCTGGGGACTACTGTCCTAAAGGCACAAAGAGGAAGGAGAGACCCTCAACTAGGGAGGATCACGTTCAGTGTAAGCCTGGAAGAAGTGACCTGAAGAAGACCGGGTGGCAGTGGGGGAGACCACAGTCCCACTGACGTGTCAGTTCTGAATAGCAGTCACATGCATATGGGCCTGTCTTCCCACTGGACTACCTGCCTGGCCTAGCACAGTGCCCATCCCACTGTATGTGCTTGGTGCATGTTTGATAAATGAGTGGCTGAAGCCTAAGTCCCTGAAGCCATTCTCCCCACCCTTCATTTCTGTCTGCCTCCTCCTCCAAGAGGTACTCCACAGGGGCTTGGGAGAGCCCAGCTCCATAGCTCTTTAGGCTGGGGCACCATTACCCCATGTGGGTTGAGGAGGGGTGTGGAAGAAAAGGTGTAGGGGCAGGAATAGTGCTTGGGCAGACACTGAGACATTTGGATACTCATAAATTGCTCAGGTTGAAATGCATGTGAGTTTGCCAGTCACCCATTCTTATATGGTTCTTTAAAAGCTTTATTGACTGAGAGGCAAAACTGTGGCCTGGGTCCTGGACTTGGAGAGGCTAGATTCTTGTGACACAAGAACCTCCCTGTGTCCTTCCTCCCACAGCCCAACCTTGGAGCTTAGTGGAGATCAGATGCGGAGGCTGGGGGGATCCAGGCTGCAGAGACTCCCCCAGCTTCTGCCTGTGTTTGCTCTCCTGCCCATAGGTCTCTTGCTATCTTCGTTGCCCGGGACTATTGCCAGGTCTCTGTCTCTCCCTTCCCTAGGAGCCCAGGGCTGCCAGGCTGGGACCTCCCTCTGTCTGCCTGAGAAGGATCAGAACTGAGGTTCCTGGAACAACTAGAGAAAGCCCTTGCGGGGGGAAATTGTGCTTTCTTGCTCAGTGGAGCAGTGCCCTTCCCACTTTATCCCAGGGGGTTGGGGGCTCCTGAGCTGTTAAATGACAGGGAACCTGAGCTGTCCATGCTTTGGAGTAGAAAGGGAACCTGGGAGCAGAGGGGACTGGAAACTTTCCATGGGGAAAGGCTACCTAGTAGCCTAAAAATAGGGAGGTCACCTGGTTCTCCGTAGCAAGCACACTGCTGGTCTAGTGCAGATCTGGACGAAAATGTATGTGGGAGCCTGCTGGGTCCATCTTCATGAAACTAGTCTTCTGGGTTGGTTCTGGGCCAGGGACTGCCCATTTCAAACACAACTCCAAATCTGCAGGCTTGTTTGGGGCAGATAGCAGAATCATATCCCCTGAGGCTCTTTGAAGTTTCAACAGTGCCTTCCCACCCCGATGGGGAGTGGAATTAGATTTTCAGGCTTTGCTCCCCACTCACATCTCACAACCTGTTCCAGCCCAGGGACTCCCTTCCCTGAGAGGACAGGCATGAGGGAGCTCCAAGCACACACCAGACCTGAAATATAGGAGAGCTTAGATCTTTTGCTCTTGTTTCCGAGCTTCATCAGCATTCATTCATTCATTCATTCATTCAATGAATGTGTACCTATACCATTCAGCCAACATCCATAGAAATAATGTGAAATGCTTCTCGTTTAGCCTTTTTGGATTGGAGTATATGTGGGATGATAAAGGCAAGTGGCTTTTATTTAGTATCTTTTTAATGTCCTGGTTCCCTTCCACCGTGGGCGAAGGCAGGTCTGCTGAGCTCTAAATCCCTGCAAAGGGTACATAAGTCTATGAAAGGCTCTGAGAGGACAAGTCAGCTCCAATGTAGAGTCGAAATGTTGGCGTTGTTGGGACCTTAGGTTTTATCTAACTTATTTCCAGGTGCAAGGATCGTGTCTACATTAGCATACCATTTATTGAGCAGCTACTGTGTGCCAGGCAGTGGGTCTGAGATGTGGCTGTGCACCCTGTGTTTGATGATCTCCAGTGACAGGGAGCCTACTGGCTCCTGTTGGAAAGAACAGAACTTTTTTTTCTTCCTTGGACTGAGCCCAGTTTGCCCCCCTGCCCCTTCCCTCTGTGTCCTTCTCTGCTGTGGAGGAGTAATGGTTCACTGTTCTTGCAAAGGAGTTCTCCTCCTGGCTTAGCCTTAGCTGGAGCCATCTCCAACCAGTGCCCTGTTGTGGGCTGAGGCCCAGGTTGACTGTGTGCCCTTGAAGGAAATGGTGGGACTTGGGGATCCCTAAAAAGGGAGTTGCTGCAGCCTGATCCCCAGTGAAACAGGCTTTGGTTTTCATGCTGGACCTGGCTTCTGCAGCTTGTGCGAAGATTAAGGGACTTGTTACTAGAGAGGAGGGGAGGGCACACCCACCAGCCAATCAGGCCAGGGACACCTGAGGTCTCTTCTCCCCAGGCCTCCCTCCGCCTCGTCCCCCAGGCCCCCTCATCTGTCCCTGCTGCCTCCGTTCTGCCTGTTCACCTCTGCTGCCACTTTCTGTTTGTCAGCATTCTTCCTTTGTGGCTCTCTGCTTTCTCTTTCTCTCAGGCTTCTCCTGCCCTCTCCTCTAAGAGCAAACAGTGCCCATCCAGGCAAGTGGTAGCCTCCATAAACCTCAGTTTTCTTATCTACCAAATGGGAATAATAATAAGAGTTTGTGTTACCGAAAGATTATCATTAAGGGGGACCTAGCATGCATAATACAGTTTTCACTAAAAAAAAAGTTTCTTTTCCCCTTCTCTCCTCTTTTCTCCTATTGAGTTTTGTCTACATTTCCAACTATCACCTCCATCCTCTTCACAATTTCTCTCAGTGTCTCTGTTCTGTGTCTCAGGTCCATCTCCCCCTCACTCCTGTTTTGTCCCCCACCTCCTTTTATTCCCTCCTGGTTGCCTCCCTGCCCACCTCCCACCCCCAATTCCTGCCCCAGGTGGCAGGGCCCAGGCTGTACTGACAGCAAGGGCAGGCAGGCAGGGTGACTGTCTCCACTTCTCATTAGAGGCCCAAGAATGTGTGGAGTCATGAGGGACAATAGGAGCCAGCAGCAGGAAGAATGGGGCCTCTGTTGGGGCAGAAGTTTCCCAAATCTGGCTGAATGGGAGTACCTGAGGGCCAGGGAGGGGTGGAAACTCCTGAAGCAGAGAGGCGGCGACAGGTGGTAGGCGTGGGGGATGGGCAGGGCTCTAGAGTTGGCCACCATGGGAATTCTTAGCATCGGTTGGCATTTCTGGGGAGAGCTCAGACCTCAAAGGTGCCTGCCTCTCTCCCTGGAGTGGCCAAGGAGGAAAGGGATTCTGGGTGACAGAGCAAGGGGAAGCTAAAGAGAAAATGTTCCAGTGGCCCTGTGAGGTGGCCCTTATATACCGCGGATGTCCCTTAGGTTGTTGGGCCCCAGTTCTCACCACCAGCAAGCTGCAGAAAGGTTGCGGGTGGCCACAGAGGACACTGGAATCGTGGGCATGGCCCCAGCTTGAGGAGGGGGCATCCTTGGGATTCTCGCCCAGCAGTGGCTTTTCACTGCCCAGATTCTCCAGATCGGAGGGAGCAGGGTTTTCCTCAGGAAAGGAGGTGAGGCTTGACCTGCTTCCTCTTCCTCCGTATTCCAAGTGAGGTTCAGTCTGACCTGCGACATGATGGCTGTCCCCACCTCCATCCCCAGCCCAGTCCTTCTGGTCCAGACACACCTGAGAGAGACTGCTCGCTTCCAGAGCTTACTCGAGGCTGGTCAGGTGGGCTGGGTCTGGCAGGCAGGCCAGGGACTGAGCCCTTCCTGTGCCCAGGGATAGGCAGCTGAGATCGGAGACTATGGCTGGGGATCCATGGGCAGGACTGGGTGGGGGTGGGTGGACGGGCCAGGCTCGAGCTGGTCCAAGGAAGGAAATGGAAGGGCAGATGAGTGCTGACCTTGTCCTCCCGGAGCAGGGGAGTGATGGGAGCGGAGTAGGGGTATGGGTAAGGAGAGGAACCAGGGCTGTGGAGAAGGGGAGGGCGACCAGGCAGGAGAGGGGGCCTGCAGGGAGCCGTCTCAGGTCTCCTGCCAAAAATTAAACCATAAAAAAGCTGGAGGGGAGCGGCAGGGGAAGGAAGGAGAGAAAGGAGATGGGGAGGGAGGGAGGGACCAAACGGCCCCTCCGCACCAATAGCCCGGCAGGGGGACGTGAATAATACATGGCTGGTTCAGAGGGAGTGAGATCAAAAGCCAGCAGATACAAGAGGTTTGTGCTTCACCGACCAGACAGCCAGAGGCTCAATGAGACCTTTGTTACTCAGGCCCAAGTCAGGGTTGAAGGAATACCTGACCGCCCCGCCTGCCCAGCCCGCCCCCACCCACACCGTCCTCAGGGCTGGGGGAGGGGCAGGTCACAAGTGAGTCAAGTTGAGTTGGGCACAGCTCAGCCCTAGCCGGTGGTGGGCGGGCAGGGGGAGGGAAGAGGCCTGCCCTGGCGGGGGCGCGGAACTTCTGGGGGTGAGTGGAGGAGTCAGTGGCTGCCTGGAAGGCAGGAAGTGGCTCTGCGGGGAATTGTGAGGGAGACTGCGAGGGAGAGGGGGCCTTGTTGAGCCCACCAGGTGAGCAGCCCCTGGGACCCCCGCCCCTGGCCCAGCATCTCTTGGGAGGGAGCTGAGGGCATTCTGCCTAGAGTCCATGGCTTTAAGCAGGGTCTGGGGCTGGGGTTCTGGGGGCCCCATGAGAGAGGAACGAAAGGAGAACCAGAGGGGGCTGGGCTGAGGTGGATGACCCAAAGTTCAGGTGGGAGGCTGCAGGATGCCTGGTTGTTTGGCTCTTAAGGTTAGGCATGGCTGGAGTGTGTGGAGGGGTGCGCTGTTCTGTGCTGTGCTGTTGGAGAATGCAGGATTCCTGTCCAGTGAAAGCAGGTTGCTCCAACCAGGGTCATGCAGAGAGCCAGCAGGCGTAGCCCTGGGGCTGGGGGTAGAGTTGTGGTGAGAATGGCAGCTATTCCCTGGCAGAGACAGGGTCTGAAATGGGCCTGGGGCCTCTTACCATCTTCCTGGGGGCCCCTGGGAGAGGTCTGAGTCCCTTGGGCCTTCCTGAGCCTGGACTAGGAGCCCTAGAGGCCCACTTCTCTGAAGCTGATGCCTGCAGCAGACCCGGCACAGGAGAGGGGATGGGGAATCGGTACTTGTGATTAGAATACACCTTTTCCAGGGCCCTGAGACCTTGG
The DNA here is from genome assembly GCA_004027715.1 of Plecturocebus donacophilus. NCBI lineage: Eukaryota > Metazoa > Chordata > Mammalia > Primates > Pitheciidae > Plecturocebus > Plecturocebus donacophilus. The sequence goes on along the minus strand of PVKP010018677.1, from coordinate 16,190 downwards.
TTCCCCTCAACTCAGCTCTTCAGTCCAGTCCTGGAGATGCCTGTCCTGCCCAGGAGAGCCGCAGGGCACTGTGCACCCCTTCCACAGCCTCGTTAGGGACTGCTACAGAGTGAGCTGCCCTCAGCTTCGGGAGGTTTCAGCTCCAGCCTTCTTTCTGCCTCCAGCCAGGTCTGGAGATGGAGATCTCACTCTCCTCTAAACTATGTAAGAATGGGTGTTGTTGGTAACCACCAGAATGGTCTGGGAAGGGTGGCTCAGCCCCCACCCCTAGGGGCACTCAAGAAACCTATTTACCCCTCTAAACAAAGGGCAGGCCCTCATCTATGCCCTCCTTTGCCCAGACCCCCCTTTGCCCTCTGTGCTTCCAGTGGCTGGACGAGAAAGGGTTAAGCTTGTAAGGAGGGAGCCTAACCTGCCCCCACCCCCCATTCTGGGCATTGGTAGCAGCAGCCTTGAAAAGATCCGGCCTTATTCTTTAGGGGAGGGGTAGTTAAGGACCCTGGGCTGGGGGCTGGAAGCTAATTAAGGGAATTTGAGGAGGTCCTTTATGGCCTGGAAGCCACCCCTCCTCATACCCTGGAGTGAGGACTATTGTGTGAGGCCTTTGTAGGGCAAGAACTGGAAACTCATTACCGGGATGGCTTTAGTGCAGGTGGTGGAGGATGGTGTGAGAATTTAACCTGGGGGGCCCAGTCCTGGAGGGAGGCAGTGTGGGTGGGTCTGGGGTGGGGGCTGCTGAGAAAGGGAAGTGAGGGCTTCTCAGGTGCCCCAGATTCTCGCTTCCCTGTGAGATTCCTGCCGCTGGACCCCTCCACTCTGCTGTGGCCTATGGCTTTTCATTCCTATGTGATTGCTGTCCCAAACTCATGTAGGGCTAAAAGCCATGGGCTACAGTGAGGGGCGAGCTCCTTCTCCTGCAGCAGTTGTACCTCCCACGGGACCAGGTTTGGAGCCAGCCACCAAGGGGCACCAGAGGGAGGCTCTGCTTGGGGGTGGGGCATCAGGGGATGTGGTAACCTGGGATGGGGCTAGGCTGTGTGACCTTGGCCGAGTCACTTCCCCTCTGGCCATGTTTCCTCACTTTGCAAGGAAGAGACTGGGCTGGTTATTCCAGAGGGAGATTCCCTCTGAGGAAGGAAGGAGACCCTCAGGGTGTGCCGAGCTTTCTGAATTGATTCCTTCCCCTTTGCCAAGTAACTGAGGCCTGGCTCATGGCCAGAGATTTTGGGGCTGGAGTCAAGGGCATCAGGCCATGAAGACTTGGGCCTTCATTCAGTGCCTCCGGAAAGCTTCACTCCTTCACTCCTTTCTCCGAGGTCAGCTTGGAATCTGCAGCCTTTTTATGTGTCAGGAGACCTCTGGGCTCTCGCTGAGGCTGAAACGGGAACACTCCATGTTGGCCCCGAGGGGAGAGGAGGTATCTGCAGAGTGAAAGTAGGAAGGCAGGAGCTCCCCCTGGGTGGCAGGCTGGACTCCAAGGTCCCTAGCTCCTGGTGTGCTACCCTCTCCAGGAGCTGCCCCCTCCTGCGGTGTGTGAAGGGCACCTGCCTTCCTTGCCCACCGTCCCCCCAGCACCATCCTGCTTGTCACTCAGCTTGCCTGGCTCCTCCCTATGCCTGTCTCTGCTGTCCCTTTTAAATCAGCCTGACTTTGTCCCTACCATCCTGGAAGATTCCAACAGGTGGAAATAAAGCGGGCAATCTGGCTGGGTTGGAATAGGAGGCACCCTTGTGCCCCGCCTTCTAGCCGCCGTCCCACCCCGTTCCAGTCCCCAGTCTAAGACCACTGAAGAATCATAGAAAGTACTAGATTTGGTATTGACAATCAGAAGGCAAGTTTCGTATAATATCTCAGAACCCTTAATTCAGCCAACCAACATTTACTGGGTACCTACTGTGTACCCCATGATTCTAACCACCCTATCTATACTAAGTCATTTCATCCTCAAGGCAGTCCTATCTACTATTAACCTATTTTACTTATGGGAAGTCTGAGGCATAGGGAGCTAAGAAATTGGCCCAAGTTCATATGGATAGGAAGGAGCAGAACTGGGATTTGAACCCACGTGGTCTGGTGCCAAAACCCTTGCTCCTAGCACATCATGCTGCCTATGGGGAGAACCAATGCCAATGCATGGGAAAGTACTGTGAAAACCAGGGAGTGCTGTACTCACAGGAGAAGTTGTTCTAATGAGGCCTCTATTGGATGCACGTCCACAAATTGGCCCTGTGGCCCAATTCCAATCACCCTTTGTCCATCACTGGTTTTCCTTTTCCCACAGGAGGTGGGGAGGAGGGGGGGATCAGAACAATACGAGAAGCAAAGAGAAAGCCCAAGCCAGCTGGTTTTTTGCTGCGGCTGATCCAGGCCACTTCCCCTCCTGCCGCAGCTTAGATGGTGAAAGGAACAAGGCATGCGAATTGGCCAGGGTTTCTCACTTGCCCTCTGGGTTCTCTCGTTCAGAGTTCAGAGATGACTGGCACCTTCCTCCACCTCCCTCATTGTCCAGCTGCCCTAGGCCCAGAGTGAGCCTATCCTATTCCCTACCCTGCTCGGAGCCTGTTCAGGCACCTGATTTGCTTCCCTTGGCTCCTGATCTCCTAGCTGAAAAGTCAAGTTACAGCCATGCCCCTTTCCTGCCTCCTGCAAGTGGGCATTTCCCAGGAATCCTGTTCAGTTAGTCCAGGTAGGCCCCGGCACTGGGCTGGGCCTGGGAGCAAGGGTACAGATTAGCCATTCCAGAAATTATACCTCTGTAAAGCTCCAGCAAGGCAAGGCACTTTGTAGGGATGGCTGAGTAAATGTTTGTTGAAGTGTGAACTGGGAGGAAAGAGGGATGGGGTAAAAGAGGTCAATTGCCACTAGCAGGGATACAGAGCAAGCCCACAGCTCAGCAACTCACCCGAGACAGTCCTCGCTTTGCTGGGGCTGGGCCTGGGATGCTTCTGAGGTTACAAAGGTGGATCTCCTTTCTATTCTTTGTCTCTTGCCTACTGCCAATGGGACAGGCGAGGAGAAGATATGCAATTGTATATTTCACGTAATTGTGCAACTGCACTGAATAAGCAAGCTGCCCTCATGCCCCTTCTCCCTGGAGGATCCACAGATCAGAGGACTGTGTGTGTCCTGTCCCCTGCCTAAAGACAGCTGAAACTTTATTCCCAGCAATCTAAGTCTTTTTTTTTGTTTGTTTTTTTGAGTTGGAGTCTCACTCTTTCGCCAGGCTGGAGTGCAGTGGCGGGATCTCTGCTCTCTGCAACCTCCAACTCTGGTTCATGCTATTCTTCTGCCTTGGCCTCCCAAGTAGCTGGGATTACAGGCATGGGCCACCACGCCCAGCTATTTTTTGTATTTTTACTAGAGACAGAATTTCACCATGTTGGCCAGGATGGTCTCGACCTCCTGACCTCGTGATCCGCCTGCCTTGGCCTCCCAAAGTGCTGGGATTACAGGCGTGAGCCACTGTGCCTGACAGTCCTTTTTACAGTCCCCAGCATAAGGCCTCCCTTGGGAGAGTGGGCCCATGTTTAACAACACTGAATTCAGATGACTATCTCTTATTGTATTTGTTCCATTTTTAGTGGAAATAGAGTTTGACTGCTAAGCCCTAGTTCTTTCTAAATATAAAAACTATTGGGGGGAAAAAAGTCTCTGTCCTATCTTTTGAAAGTTTGATACTAAAGTTTGACCTTTGGGGTTCATTCTGGCACTGATAGTCTGGTCCACCAGGTTCCCAGCTGCTGCTGCTGCCTGTCACGTTGCCCACTCTTAGGGTGGGCCAGCCTCTGCCAAACCAGGCTGGAAAACCCTGGGTGCAGGCCACAAAGACATTTTAGAACCATTGCTGTTCCGACACCTCCAGCTCCCAAGAACCTCAGAACCACTGAGAATGCTTGGCTGCCCTTGCAGTCTGAACAGGTGGAGGGAGCTTTCTCCATAGGTGGGCAAGCAAGATACAAGTGGGGCTGGCCTGGCAAGCTAGGGTCTGTGGCCTCTGAAGGCCATGGGAGGCAGAGAGGGCCTTGGCCTGTGATTCCAGGGAGCTTGGTGAGCCAGAGCCTGGAGCTCAGGCTCAAGCAGGCCAAGAAGGAGTTAACCTCCAAGGAGAATGCCAGCTTCTCCCAGACTGGAGGCCTGTGCCCAGCTTTGCTGCTGCCAACTCCGGGAAGAAGTCCTGGGATCTGTAGTTTGTGCCACCACCCACCCCTGGCCTGCCTGTTTATCAACACCGTCTCATAGACTACAGTTCCCAGAAACCTGCAGAGGCTAGGCTTTGGGGGAAGGGGTGGGGTAGGAGGCTCCGTGGCGGCCAGAGGGAGAGGGAGAGGGAGGAGGTGGGGAGAGAAAACCCAATTCACCCCCTTCCTTTTTAATTCTTTCTCCTGGTGTGTCTGCTCCACCGCCCGAGCTAATCCCCCAAATCCGGTCTCCTAAGCCGCAGCTGCTTCCCTTCGCAGTGATGAATGGCTCAGGGAGGGAAGGTGAATTCATATTTTAATTACTGAGGCGCGGTGCTAAGGGAGCCGGGGAGGGGGTGGAGGGCTCAGCTTTGTTCTAGAGGCTCCGAGGGCACACCCTCCTTACTGGGTCACTTCTCTTTTGCCCTTTACCTGGGGTGGGGGGTGGCGGGGATTGAAGGTGGGGGTTGCCTTGCTGAGAGCACCTCTGCTCTCTGCCTTGGGAGAAGAGGGGTTGGGTTGTGGGGGGCTCAATATCCCTTTTCTTGTTTGTCAGAGAATTCCTGGCATGTCCCAACAGTTTTAAATAGCTTCCTACCCTTCCACCCCCTGCTGCCCACTTTGATGGACATTGCCAAAATTCGAGACACCTAGGAGTTTGTGGTCTGCAAGCCTGGGGCCCTGGATTTCTCTTTATCTTACTTTCTGGCCTGCTCTGAGTCCCCTCTTTCTCTTGGTTCTTCCACATGTTCATGCTGCCTCTGACTCACTGCCCTATTTTACCAGAGGTGCAAGGGGTTGGAGGACCCCGGGAGAGTATTTGGCACAGAGAGATGTGGGGGTCAGGCCAAGGAAAGAGATCAGCAGGGAGGCCGAGGAACCTCCTAGTGGTGGGGGAGGACGCGTGCTCTGTGGGTTGGCATCTCTTCTGCTTGGCTCCACGAAGGTGGCTGGGCAGAGCATTGTCTGTGCCCCAGACCCCAAACCATCTTGGACCTGAGCTGGGGAAAAGCCAGAGAGGAGGATGGGGAAGAAGCCAGGGCCAACAGCTTGCAGTCAGATGCAGCCAACTGTGTGATGGCAGGAGGTTTGTCCAGTGTCCTCCCCGCCTCTCCGTCCTATTCTGGGCTTCTGGGGGCTGTTTTTCCATTCCTTAGTCCCTCCTGGACTATGGGCATGGAAATGGAGTGGGAGGGTGGGAGGGGAGTTCCCATGATGAGCACTGATGAGTGGGGAGTGGACCCAGGCGCTGGTCCAGACTCCTCCCCTCAAATAGATGCAGCAAGGGGACCTGACTTCCCCAGGGAGCCTCCAGCTGGTACTGGAGCCCTCTGCCAAGGGTGAGGGGTAAAGACAGGGAAGAGAGTCGACAGGACTCCTGCCCGGGCAAAGCAGAGAGGAGCAGAGACCACAGCCTGGCAGAGGGACTCCCCAGGTACCTGCTGCTGGGGACTCTGAGGGAGGAGTGGGGTTCCCAGCGGGCAGGGACACAGAAATGGGTTGAAATTCTCTGCTCCATGTCCCCCCACTTCAGGGGCTGGCCCAGCGATCTGTGTGCTGCAGACAAAGCCCAGGCTGCCTCTGGGGCTTGGAGTTGTGCACTTTACAATGAGGACCCTTTTAGAGACCCTGTTAGAGAAGAGGAAGGAAAACCAGAGCACTTTAAAGCAAAGATCTGAAGAGAATAGGCAGGTCCCCTTTATTATACTTTCTGCCCTTAGATAGAAGGACCCAGGAATCCCACTGAGGCAGCCAGCCCTTGAACACCTCTCGGGAGTCAGGCTGCATCCTCTAGCCCAGCTCCTGGCCGGTTTCATTCACTCTCCTTTCCTCTAATGTGTAGGTTCTGGTTCCTCTGACCCCACACCCCACATGATTTTCTTAAACTCCCTGAAGGACCCTGGTGAGGAACAGTCACTTAAGGGGGCATATTTTGCTGTTTTTAAAAGGAAGTGGGGGAAAAGGGAAGAGGATCAATGCACCCTGGGGCCAGAGACCCAGAGACCTAGACCTGTTTTGGGGCTGCCACCTGCCTGGCTTGTTTTAGTTGTGAGTTCCTTCCCAGATCGGCCTTGTTGTGCTTGTCAATTTCCAGCCATGTATTTTTCAATAATTGTGGGAATGCTTTGTTGATCATACCCTTGACTTACACCCCCAGCAAGAGAAGTACATGCATGACAATAACTGATTAAGGGAATCCACCCACCCTCCCTTCCTTCTGCCTGATTAAGTTAGAATTCTGAATGCCTTCCAGCCCCTTAGGTTCGGGGTCTTAGTGTTAAACCTTGCCTAACCTCCTGGTACACTGAAATGACATAATGAAGGCCCAGAGAGATGTAGCACTGGCTTAGGATGACACAGCATGTCACCATCAGAGCCAGGAATAGAACCCAGGACACCTAAGTCCTAAATTGGATCCGTGTCTCTCTCTAGGTTTGTCACAGGAGGGATCCAGAGATAGCTGCAGTAGATAGATCTAGAAATATAGTAGTTGTGTCTCGGCTCTGGCTATATATATCCTGGAGGTTGCTCTCTGCTAACTATATATACTCCACCAGAGTGGGTGTGTAAATGGTGCTGGAAAGTGGGTTATTAAATAACCAGCCTACCTACCCATGCTGACTCAAGCTGGGCCTCCTGCCCATCCAGCTGGCCAGTGGAAATGCATTGCACCTATTAATTAACAGCTATTAGCTGTATTACCGGGATGCTGAGAGGCTGAGGGAGGGGAGAATCTTGACAGGACTCCATAGGTCACCGTGCTTGGTGTGGGCCTCGGTTCTGCCTGGGGAAAGACGAAGGAAGTTTTTCCACAGGACGAGCTTGGCCAGACCGGTGGAACTGTCCAGAGAGCCACCACCTGGGCCATGCCACATTCCTCAAAGGCAGTGAAATCACTTTGCACATGTGCCTTGCTAGGGGGCCGGGGACATTCATTCTATGCAATCCCCATTGCATGAGGGGATGGAGAAGGAAGGCGCCTCCTGCTTCCCTATTCCAAACCCCTCCTGTATAGCCCTGTGCCTCCTCCTTCCCCGCAGCACTTGGGCTCCACTCACCTGCTGGCCCCCAGTGTTACTCCTGGAGAGAGGAATGATTCAGACCAGGCCCGGGCCTGACCTCCATGCAGGGCGCTTTCCTTCCTTTGTTCTCAGCTTCTCTGCTTGAGTGACTTGAATGCACTTCTGCTCCCTTTCAACAGGCCCAGGAGCAGAGGAAGGGCAGAGAGGTGAACTGGAAGAATCTGCAGGTGGCTAAGGCTAGGGAACCTAAATGAGCCTTTGGAGAAAGGGATACTCTTGCAGACTGAAGCTGAGCTCCCGAAGCTCCTTCTCTTCCCCAGCCAGACTGCCACAGATACCACAGTGGCCCCTGGCTCCTGCTGAGGGCCGGGTCAGCCAGAGGTGAGGGACAACGTGTCCAGCTGGGGCAGATCCAGCCTCAGCCTCTACCTCAGACTTAAGTGCCAGGGAAGAAACCACGTCTTTTTGCCCTTTTGTATTTACCTCCCAACCCCTTTGCCCAGCATAGGTGCTAAATAAAAGAGCCTGTTGGCTAAAGAACTCTCTTTGCTGTCTGTTCTCTCCATGAGGAAGACTGGGATTTGCATTGCTCTCAGCAGTCGACGGAAGTGCATGGTTCCTAGGGTATCAGACAATGCGGGGTTGTTCAGGAGGGGAGGAATCTGACTCAGTCTCAGGTGTCAAAGTAAGGCTACCCTGAATAAAGGATAGAGGAGGGCTTGTCGTGTGTGCGGCCTGCAGAAGCGAGTGGACGCCCCCAGATGGAACCTGTGTAAGGTGGCACAAGCCAGAGCCTATTTTAAGCCAGCTTGCTTCCTGTTCCCCAACCACAGGTGTATGGGGATGAGGTGAGGGAGAGTGGGTGGGAGGGGAACAAAGGAGGCAGCAGCTGGGCTTTCTCTTTTCTCCCTTGGACTCACCCAGTCTCCAATGTGAGGCGTGACATCAGCTCCACACAGATCAGGAAACACTGAAGTTTCAAAGAGCTGCTGTTCGGAGGCCGGGCTCCTCCCCCAGCCAGTGTGAGAGACCTAGCAGGGCCGCCTCAGGGAGTGGCCTGGACTGGGCCAGACCCAGAGGGTTCTGGGCATTAACCCCAGCTTGCTTCTCTCTTCCTGCCTTTCTCCTGCCCCTCTCCCTCCCCTGCCTTTCCCTGCAGATCTCTGGTGAGTGTTCCCCCAGCCTGGCGTAGGGCATGCCCCAGTTCACTTTCGCCTGCTTCTGTGGTCTCCATGGCTTCTGCAAAATGAAGAGGAAGAAGGAGGAAGTTCACAGAGAGCGGGAGACGGCGGTGTGAGCAGAACCAGGGCCCCTCCATCAGCCCCCAGCGGGTCCCAGGCCTGACGGTGCCCGCTTCTGGCTGGGGCTTGGAGCAGGAAGCCGTGTGTACATCTTAAGTCTTGATTTAGCTGGTGCTCTTCTCAGCCTGACTCTCACCTGAGGGCATCAGTCTCCTGTGTGCCTCCCAGCCTCCTCATGGCCACACCCAGTAGCTTCCAATTCTCAGACCTCCTTGGAGAGAGGCCCCGACCCCAGGACCTGAGGCATGCCTTCCAGAGACGGAGAAGCCCCAGGGAGGCCAAGGAGCGAAACTTCTTTCCTGCCCTGAGAGCTTCGGGGGACTCTTCTTAGGGTAACCCTCACGAGGGATGTGCCTCCTTGGGCTAGGAGAGCTGTTGCTAAACAGGAAAGTGGCTGCTCCTGCAGAGAACCGCCAGCAGCCCTGACCCAGGAGAAAGCCTGGGGTGGAGGTGCAGACAACCGCCCAAGCCCAGGATGGAGACTCTCCTGGGACTCCAGGACCAGGGGCATGAGTCCTTTCCCAGCCCCCTCCTAGCATCCTCCTGGGCCGGGTGGGGCCAGGCCTGAGGTGGCCAGCCCAGTGAGGAGGAGGGCAGAGGCAGCCAGTGGCTCTGTGGCTCCCTCTGTTCTTGCCCTCCAGAAAGCAGTGTTTCCTCCAGCCCTGGCCCTGACCCACCCGTGGTCACGATCCCTGTGCCTCCTTGGCAGCGGCACAGATGTGCAGAGGCCTGTTCCCCCGGCCCTGACTCCCCTCCTCAGGGACTTCTTGCTGTGGTCAGACCAAGGGGCTCCTTTCCTGGACTGAGCCGTGCCCTCCCTCCATTCTCCTATCTCCCCTGTCTTTCTCTTCTCTCCTCAGAAGCCATAGAGGGGACTACGTTCCTATGTGGTGCCTTCAGGGGAAACTCTTGGGGTAGGGGGACCTCTAGGACTTTTCTTGACTTTTTCCCTCATCTCCCCACCCCCACCAACCTTCCAGCTTCAGTCTCTGCCCTTACCCCCAGCCCATTTCCAGGAGGTAGGAAGCAAAAGAAAAATTTCCTTCCCTCTTTCTTTCCTTCTTCCTTCCTCTCCCCCCATTTTGGCATAACTTAGCCTTTTGTCTTTGATCCTGGAGTTCCCGGGGCTAGAAGATGAGCAGACAGGAATGCCAGGGGCAGAGATGCTTCAGATAGATTCAGGCAGATTCTGTAAGCCTGTTCTCCCTCATCAGGGAACATCTCAGCCAAGGAGCTAAGTCAGATCCCCTCTAGCTCCCCAGGGACAGAGTAGCCCTCTGACAGGTAAACAGGTGACCTGGGTAGAGATGTCAGGGCCCCAAGACAGGAGAGTCTGGGCTCCCCTTTCCTTGGAATGTGGACCTCTCTGGTCAATTAAGGAGAGCCAAGAGGCTTCCTTGGCGGGTTCGCCCAGAACCTCGGAGAAGCAAGGGCACATTCTACGCTGGCAGCCTCTGCCTGCCGAGCTCATGCCCATACTCAGGGGCTTTCCTGTGCTTTGGGCAGATTTGGTGGGATCCAGACTGTCTTTATAAGGCTTGAGTACAGCTTGGGTTCCTGCTTTCATCCTCCAACCCCTTCCTTTGCCCCTACCTCCCAGCCCCAGCCTTCTACAATCTGTTATTTCCTTTTATATCCAAAGAATTATAAACAGAAGTTCTTCCCTCAAGGGAACAGCAAGATTCAGCAATAAAGGCCAGTGGGGTCACAAAGGACAGGAGAAAAACTCCCTGATTCTTTGTCCTCTTGTATAGTAGAGGCCTTGGCTGAGGCAGAGATGGGCAGAAAAGTTACCTTGATACAGAGGCCGGAGAGCCGCCTGGAGGGCATATGTGTTCCTAGTGGTCACCTGCAAGGCTGCAATCCTAGAGAAGTCACTCCTGTGGCAGAGGATGAAATTGTATCCCCGGAGACTCAGAGGTATTGGGTGTTCTGTCCTGACCACACGGGCTCACCGGGAAGAAAGGTCAGGAAAGCGGAGAACAAATGTCCTGGGGAGTGGGTGGCCGAGGAGAGCTTCCCCCACGTGCACTTCTCAGAATTAGGCAGGGATTGCAGCTGCAGGCCTTTGGCATTGAGCCCATCCAGAAAGCTTCTTCCCCTGGGAGAACTCCCTTGGCTCCAGAGGGATACTGGATATCTTGAGCCCTGGCTTTGGGACCATGGGTGGAGTTCCAAGGTCAAAGTGTTCTGAGTGGAGGTCCAGTTGTCCTCTGCCTCCAAGCCGGTGGCCCCTTCTTCACCCAAAGCTGACGTTGGGGCCAGCACTGCAGCTGATCTGAGTAGGAGGTAGCAGCTTCTAGCCAGGCACACCCCAACCCCACATTCTATTGTCCCTCAGTTTCCTTCTCAGAGAAATGGGGACTTTGCTCCTTTTAGCATCTCGGGAAGCAGTCTGGACGGCTGTGCCCATGTCTATGCCCTTGGTACAGGGAAAGGCCAGAGCAGCTCCAACATCCACAGACCCTGTACCCTGGGGCTCTGACTTCTGGCCAGGCTTCTGCTCCTTCTGGGGTGGGCCTGGCTGCCTTGCCTTCACATCCTCTCTCCATGGTTCTCTCCCAGAGACTCCACCTTGAGGTGGGGTCCTGAGCTCAGGAGCATGGGTAGATGATTCCGTGGAGGAGATCAGGCCTCTTGTTCTTGCTGCGTGAGACTGATTCCTCCTTGCAGGCAGGTTGGGGGTCTTAGCCTCCCTGGACCTCAGTTTTCCCCATCTGTAAAGGGAGGACTTCCCATGCCCATGTTCCCTCTTGGGCTTTAGGCTGTTGAATGGAGTATCAAGAAGTGTGAAGGGTCTTTGTGACTTGAGTGTTGTCTGGGACCCTGGCCCACAGGACCCAAGGGGCTTCTTGTCTCAGGTTGAAACCTTTTTATTAGAATGTCATTTCCTTCTCTGATCCCAGGGAAGGGCTTTTTGAATGTAGCATATGGGTTCATAGAAATATATAGGGAGATTGTTATTTTTAGAAAAAAAAAAGAGCAATAATTAACTAACTGAAATATACATGAAGTAGTAGAGTGGGATGCAGAGAACACTGAGCTGGGAGCCAGGTCTCCTGGGTTCTAGCCCTGCCTGGAAACTAATAACCATGTGACCTTAGGCTAGTCACGTCTTATTTCTGAGACTCAGGTTCCTCAACTATAAATCGGGGATTACATGAATGTCCTCTTAAGTCCCCCTTGGAGTCCAGGGCTATGTGAGTCTGGGAAGTTGAGCCTCAGTGGGGCATAGGGTTGTGGAACCAGAGGGTCGCAGGTTTCCTGTGCCCTCACAGATGCATTCTGTGCAGACAGCAAATGTGTGGGGAGGGTGGGTGGACGTGGTATGGAGGCTCTGAGAAGTGAGGGGGGTGGGGGAGTGAAAGGGAAAGGCAAATCCCCCAGAGCTTCTGCTAGAATCCTCCCCTAGCCAGGGCCCAGGATCCCCTGCAGCTCTGCCTCTCCTCCCTCCTACAACCCCAGGGGAGTAAGTCTGTTGGCCTGAACTCTGACTCCAGGTACTGTCTACCCCATCACAGGCGCCACTCATATGTACACTCTCGCTTTCTCTCTGTCACATACACACACCATCACCACCACCACCACCTGCAGATAGATGCTCAAGCCATTCGTTATATCTCATGGACTGGTGCCCTGCTCCAGTTATGTAACCCATGGGCTTCTGTTCGCACAGCTCCTCATGTGCCCATCTCCATGCTGATCAAACCACCACACCTCATTCCTTGCCTTCTGCAAGGGGAAGTGCCTCAGGCTTGAATATGTCCTGTCAAAAGACTGAATGTGCATTTTGCCCAGTGGTTGGGGATGTGCTGGTGGTGGGATGTACTGGTGATCGTTTCTGGATGGAAAGCCACAGCCTCCCAGTGTTCTGCCTGACTCCTGACCTTGGCAAACTGCCTCCTCTCTCCCAGCCTTCTCCATAACACGTGGCAATGAGTCCCATGCCCTCCCTACCTCAGAAGAAGGCACGCATTATAAAGGGCACACTTATCACATGTGCCCAGATGTGCCTGGAACTTTTGGAGACAGATACTTGGTTCACAACCGCGAAGACGGGCTTTTGCCAGAGAAGGAATCTTTGGGCTGCTGAGTTCAGTGGGCTCCCTCCAGGATGGTCCGGAAGTCTGGTGCTCCTCCTGAAGGTGGCTGCTGTGCCCAGCAGGTGATCAAGCTGACAATACCACAAGAACCAGAATCTGTTCCCAAGGAATGAACGTTCTGTCCCTCTGACCCAAAAGCAAGAGCAAGAGAGAGCCGTCGCCACCATCACCCTGCTCCCAACACACACAGCCCCCCAAGTCCATGTTGCTGACAAGGGTGTCTGGCTCATCAGAGTGAATCCTCCGAACCCCCAGGCCATCCCTGGAGTAGTCAGTGCCCACTGTGTCGGGGTTGTTGTGGCCAGCCCGCCTGGGTTCCCTTCTCTAAATTTCCATGGGATCAGAACCATAATCATGAAAAGGAAACAGAAACCTTGGCTCTTCACAGGGGAGCCCAGGAGGTCAGGACCATCAGGAAGGTGAGTGGTGGCTGCCCAAGGCATCCCTGGAGGAAGTCATCTTGCTGAGGAAGAAATTGCAAAAGCCAAGAGCTCCCAGACCTGGGCAGCTCAGGAGCTGGCAGAAACCCTTGAGTCTGGAGTTCAGAGGTTTTCCTCATGGGCTGCTGGTGTGTCTCTTTCCCTTTGGGGGCAGCCATCTCTCCTCCTTTAGCTCATTCCTGTGTTCCAACCAAGGGGTGGGAGGAAGGCAGGAAGGGGAGATGGCAGGACCCAGACAGATCCTCAGGACTCTCCCAGCCTCTGTTGCCGTGGCAACACTGCTATTTTTATCCCGTTGTACATGATGCTCAAAGCTCTAACTTTTTCTGTTCCAGAGAGGCCAGGCTGGCTTCTGCCCTCATCCTTCAACACAGCATCTTCTCCCAGAGGCCTGAGGATGGGAAAGAGTGATGGAGAAAAGGGGAGCCCACTAGGTCTCCCCTCAAACAGGGGGAACTGTTTGATGGGGTTTGTCTCTGACCTTTTGATCCTTTGGTTTTCTACCTGGCTTAGGCACCCAGGTTCATGTTTTCTAGGAGATCAAAACTCCTCATGGTGTCCCTAAGAGACTATTCCAGAGAAAAAAGAGCTGCCACTCAGGATGGGTTTTTCCTACACAGGTGTGACACTGGGGCCACTTCCCTTCTTGGGAAAATGAGATTTCATTCTGAAGAATGTCCTGTTGGTATAAGCCGACCCCTGACCTCTTAAAAGGGGATAGAGAATTAAGTTTGATTAACTAGCAATCAGATTCACTGGGGAATCTAAACCAGCACTTCCCTTTCTTCTGTCCCTCCACCAAAGAACTGGAACAAATGGCTCCATGTCTTTGTCTAGCCTTTCTGCCCAAAGCAAAATAGCACATATTCTCCAAGTTGAAAAGCAGATCTACTCAGAAGGCCACATTTCTCTCCAGGCTCTTGAAGACAGGTTCTAATGAAAGGATTTCTATTCTTTCTCTGTCTGTTCTCTCTGGCCCAGCTTCTAGTCCTTTCCTTATGTCCTCAATCCATGGCAGTGGCAGGAGACCCCTGAGAGTCAATGGTGCTAACATTCCCCACCTATATACCCGTATACCCTTATGTAGTTTATTGAGATTTGAACCCAGCACCTGGGGTGGCTGTGTTGGGTGGCTATATTTCACATCCTCAAGACCATGACCCTGGAGACAGGTCTGGATTAACTCTGTGAAGTAGCAATCTATATCATGCTGAACTCCTGCACTGAGGTTCTACTTCTGCTGAACTGACTCTTGGATGGTTAATTTTCCTGGGGTGGCTGGGACGCATTTACTAAGCCTCTAATTGGTTTCATTTTGGCTCAAGTTGCATGGTTTCCCGAATCTATGCACCTGGAGTAAGCACTTTTCTGGTTGCCACTGAAAAGCATGCCGGCAAACGCTGCTCTGTTAATTGCTGTAATAAACAGACTTTATTATAACCCTTTGCAGTAAATGAATTATGTTGTCAGGGTAGATGGGGCCTCCGTGTTTATTTCGCACTGTAATACACTACAGCAGCAGAAGCTAAACATTTGTTTCCATCAACTCTACTGAGAGGAGGGAGAATGGAGACCGGGAGGAAGAGTCAGGAGTATGGATATAAAGTGAGGTGTTGGGGCCAAGAAGGAAGCTCTGAGAGACACTCGGGGCCCCTGGAACTCTGTGAGCCTCACTTGTGCTATCTCTAAACTGAAGAAAGCCAGGCCGCCTGCCTCTCACCATCTCAGAAATAATGGTGGGATAAAGCCAGCTAGAGGGGGTGGGTGTGGGGAACAGGGAAGGTGCTTTAGGACTACAGTATGATCACAAGTCGTCTTTTTTTTTTTTTGAGATGGAGTCTCACTCTGTCGCCCAGGCTGGAGTGCAATGACATGATTTCAGCTCACTGCAACCTCTCCCTGCTAGGTTCAAGCAATTCTCCTGCCTCAGCCTCCCAAGTAACTGGGACTACAGGTGCGCCTTGGCTAATTTTTTTTTTTTTTTGTATTTTTAATAGAGATGGAGTTTCACCATGCTGGCCAGGCTGGTCTCGAACTCGTGACCTCACGATCTGCCTGCCTTGGCCTCCCAAAGTGCTGGGATTACAGGCATGAATTACTGTGCCCAGCCTATCGATCACTTAGTCTTAAAGGTGTTTTTAAGAAAGAGAAAGGGAGAGAGATCCAAGATGGCCACTTAGCAGCAGCTCAGGATTGTCACTCCCAGTGAAAGCGCAGAGAGCAAGTGGACACCGCAATTTCAGATGAATTTTTGTTGCCCACAAACTGGGAGATTCCCGGCAGAGGAGCCACACGGTTGCCAGCGTGACCCTTTGGGCCGGTGGAGCTGTTTTGCCGGCACCCCCGCACGGCACTTCTCAGTGCCGAGTGTACAGGACTGGGTGCCCTTTTAGTTGGGCTCGGCTGGTCCCATTCCCACAAGGAGAACAGCAATTGAAAGCGCTGAGGACTGAGAGTTTCACAGCAAGCACAGCCGAACCCAGGAAGACCTAGCTCTGTGGGGAAGGGGCGTCCACTGAAGGAAAACTAAGAAACAGAAAAAACTTCATCACCAACAAGCCAGATGTCCACTCAGAGACCCAATCTGAAAGTCGGCAATTACAAAGACGACAGGTAGATAAATCCACAAAAATTGGAAGAAATCAGTGCAAAAAGGCTGAGAACACCCGAAATCAGAATGCCTCTCCTCCTACAGGGGATCACAGCTCCTCATTAGCAAGGAAACAAGACCTGACGGATAATGAGTATGATGATCTGTCAGAATCAGGCTTCAGAAGGTGGATAATAAGAAACTTCTGTGAGCTAAAAGAACATGTTCTAACCCAATGCAAAGAAACTAAGAACCTTGAAAGAAGATTTCACGAAATGTTAACGAGAATGGACAACTTAGAGAGGAATATAAGTGAATTGGTGGAGCTGAAAAACAACAGGAGAACTTCACGAAGCATGCACAAGTTTCAACAGCTGAATTGACCAAGCAGAAGAAAGGATATCAGAGGTCGAAGGTCAACTCAATGAAATAAAACGAGAAGGCAAGATGACAGAAAAAAGGGTAAAAAGGAATGAGCAAAGTCTCCAAGAAATATGGGACTATGTGGAAAGACCTAATCTACGTTTGATAGGTGTACCTGAATGTGACGAAGAG
>PVKP010018676.1:0-43847 GCA_004027715.1 Plecturocebus donacophilus | reverse complement strand
CAGATTTGAACTCAGACCTGGAACAAGCAAACTTAATAAATATTTACAGAACCTACCACCCCATATCTACAAAACATATATTTTTTTCAATATTATATCATACCTATTCTAAAAGTGATCACATAATAGGAAATAAATCACTTTAGTTTGCATAAGCATTTCACAGATTTAAATGAAATCCTGAGCAATAGAGCAAGATTCTCGTTCTCTCTCCCTCTTTCTCTTTCTTCCTTTTTTCTCTTTTATTCTACTTCTGTCTTAAAAAAAGAAAAATAACTTCCCCTCTCTCTTTCTCCTTCTGAAAAAAAAAATAAATAAATAAAATAATTAATTTTCCCCTTTGTCTCAGCAAAGGAGATGACATTATACTTTTTTTTAAAGAAAGGGAATCTTTTAGATTTAACAAAATTTAATTTTTCATAGTTTAGCTTGATTGGTACATATTTTTTAATAGGCTTTATTTTCTAGAGCAGTTTTTGAGTTCACAGCAAAACTGAACACAAGGTACAGAGAGCTCCCCAGACCCCCCTCCCTATAAATGTATAGCCTTCCTCATCATCATTTTATCAACAATGGAATATTATTCAGTGCTAAAAACAAATGAACTATTGAGCCACGTAAAGTTATGTCTCTTTGTCGTACCAATATCTATCTATATTTATCTTGAAACATATAAAATATATCTATAAATATATTGAGATTATATATATAATAGAATGGAATATACATAGGAATAAAATATTTTCTATATATATTTATATATTGCATATAAATATATATTCACATATTAAATATATAATATAAATATAATTTATAACATATTTATATATTTAATATAATATACATTTACATATTAAATATGAATGTCATATGTAATGTAAATATCATATATATATAACCTGTATTTGCCTAATGGAATATGTCTTAAAAGTTTGTTATGAGTATCTGCTACAGTTTGAATGTGTCTCCTAAAAAGCATGTGTTAGAAACTTAATCTCTAATGCAATAGTGTTGGGAGGTGGGATCTTCTGGGAGGTTTAGGTGATGAGAATCCCAATCTCATGAATAGATTATAAAAGGCTTTGAAGTTGAGAGTTTCATCTCTTGTTTGCTCTCACCATGTGATGCCTTCCCCATGTGAGGACACAGCAAGAAGGCCCTCACCAGATGCAGCCTCTTGATTTTGCACTTCCAAGCCTCCAGAACCATGACTAAAATAAATGTCTGTTCATTATCAATCATGCAGTCTGTGGTATTCTGTTATAGCAGCACAGAACGGACTAAAATGTTATCTCTTGGTTGACATGCCCTTTAATCATGGTTCTCATCTTTTCTAGCCAGGCAAAATGAAGCTTTCAGCCATGAAGAAATGTTCCCTATCTTTCTACCTTCTCAATTCAAGGACCTCGCTTTTCTTGCTAATTATTCTAGTAGTTTTTCAATGCCCTCTCAGCCAAAGCAATGTATATTATGTGGCCCTATATTTGGCAGAAATTACCTCATAAACTATTCAATGCACAATTAAACAAAAACTTTATTTCTGCATTGCTCAATATATATATATAACTGACATGCCAGGAACCATACCAGTAATAAGCATGGTATCCCATAGGTAGTTTTTTGACCCCTACCCTCCTCCCTCAAGTAGGCGTTGGTGTCTGTTGCTCCCATCTTTGTGTCTGTGTGTACTCAATGTTTAGCTCCCACTTATAAGTGAGAACATGTGGTATATTGTTTCCTGTTTCTGTGTTAATTCACTTAGAACAATGCCTTCCACCTCCATCCATGTAGCCGCAAAGAACATGATCTCATTCTTTTTATGGCTTCATAGTATTCCATGATGTATATGCACCACATTTTCTTTATTCAGTCTGCTCTTAATAGGCATCCAGGTTGAGTCCATGTCTTTGCTATAGTGCTGCAATGAACATACACATGCATCTGTCTTTATGGTAGAACAATGTTCTGCTTTAGTTTTTTGAGGAGTCTCCAAACTGCTTTCCACAGTAGCTGGGCTAAGTTACATTTCCACTAACCGTGTGTGAGTGTTCCCTTTTCTCTGCAATCTTGCCGGCATCTGTTGTTTTTTGACTTTTTAATCATAGCCATTCTGACTGATGTGAGATGGTATCTCACTGTGATTTCAATTTGCATTTCTCTGAGGTTAGTAATATGGAGTATTTTTTCATATGTTTGTTGGCTGTGTGTATGTCTTCTTTTGAGATGTGTCTGTTCATGTCTTTTGCCCACTTTTTCCTTTTTCCTTTTTTTTTTTTTTGGAAATAGTATCTTGCCTTGTCACCCAGTCTGGAGTGCACAGGCACAGAGGCATGATCTTAGCTCACTGCAACCTCTGCCTCCTGGGTCCAAGCAATTCTCCTGCCTTAGCCTCCCATGTAGCTGGGATTATAGGGATGCAACACCACACCTGGCTAATTTTTGTATTTTTAGTAGAGACGGAGCCTGGCCATTGTTAGCCAGGCTGGTCTCAAACTACTGACCTCAAGTGATCTGCCTGCCTCGGCCGCCTAAAGTGCTGGGGTTATAGGTGAGAGCCACAGTGCCTAGCTGTTTGTCCAACAACAATGTAGTTGTTGAACGTTTCTTTGACATCAACACTGTACATTGCAACAATATTGGTAAGTGTTTATAAACATTATTTTGATTTTTTTTGCATTAACAATAGTCTCTTATCTCTTTAAAAGACTCCCTTCTGTCTTTCTGAATGTTTTCTTAACCAGGCTTCATCTGGTCATGTGTTGTTGAATGACTTTTGTTAAATCTTTTAGTGTCTTTGGTCTACGTGGCTTCCGTTATTACACATCTCCTAATAAAATGATAAAATTATAATGAAGGATTTTTCAAATCTTATCGCAGTACTTCTTGTTCTGCCTGACCTTCCTTTGTGCTCCCGTGGTTACAGTTACAGAAAAATAAAATGAAAAATCTGATGGACTGCAACTGCATACGAGTGTATAATTCATCTCGACGTCTTACTTTACTAGTGCACTTACTAGAGATTTCAGCTCCAGCGTGATTCATTCTATAGGCATGTGGAAAGAGCTTTAGAGAGATTTGGGAGAAATGCAAGCTTTTGTGGGCTCCACCCTTAACAGTGAAGCCATGCACCAAGCCTGAACGAGCACAGCTTGCTTTATTTATACTGGCAAATTAACTGGCAGTGGGCGGCTGTTTTGTGGGCATAAGGCCTGCACCAAAATCAATTAAACCTTTCAACTAATGAGAATTTCCTTCATCTCATTGAACATACCCTATTTGTGACGATGAAAACTGAACACATTGAGTCTCTCTTCTCTTGCAAGGCAAACGTGATTTTTTTTTAACCCTTCTGTTTTTCTCTTGCTGATTCTGTGGCTGACAGCGGGAGAAGCAGAGTCTGAGTCATGTCCGTGGGCTCACAGTAAAAGCTGTGCCCTGAGGTTGTCTTCATACCTCTGTGAGTCTTTGTAGTGAATACCCGCAGGGAGCCATGATTTCTGCGCTTTCTTTGCAGTGGGCTGTGGTGTTCCCAATTCTTGCTGAACGACCCCATGGGCCATGAATCACAGTGGGATCTCAGCAGTCAAGGGTGCAGTTTTGCGGGCCAGCTGGGACTGTTCCTCTGGCCAGTGGTTCACTAAGCTGATTGGAGTGCACTTTTTGAAAAGGCAGATTTTCTTGTTTGAAGCTGCACTGCCTCAGTTTGGGCTAATTAAGGAAGGTTTTATAGGAAGCTAATAAACCTTTCACCAATCTGCAACCAGTGTACACTTGGGATTATAATAGTGGGATCTCAAAACCCAAATAAAATTTCCCAGTGTACTTACTTCAACACTTTGCTCTGTGTCTCCAAATCCTTTTTGTACCTGGCTACAGTTTCATTTTTGTCCTCATAGTTCTAGCTTTCATCTCTTTAGGTCTTTGGCTTCAAACATACTAATAAATCTTTAACAGTCAAAGAAGTTGAATTTTAAAATAATGGAAAAAAAAACACCTTTATGTGATTGTTTCTGAATCTGGTGATATTGAATGTGTACCTGTCATTGTTATTTTTAACTATTTGCATGATACCTTCAATTCATTATCTAGAAAAACAGTTGCCCTTTCAACCTCCCCACCCTGGTTGAATGAGACATGTTACTCATAGTCACTCAGGTTCATATATTTTTTGAAACTGATATTTTCTCTATTACATGCATACAATCACCAAATTCTAGAGAAGCTCTCTTATATTTCACAACTATTTTTCCTAATTTATATTTTCTCTAGAACCACTTTATAGCAAACTTTTATTAATCCTTGTCTAAATCGTGATAAACACCTGCTAACAATTTTGAGCAGAAGGCCAGTTAATTTTTCCTAATGGAAATCAATCCAACGCAAGCCCCTATTAATTTTCCTTAAATTTCTCACTGATCTGACAAGCACCGCCTAATTTTTATGAGGAGGCCAATTCATTTTTAATGCAAATCAATCTAAGTTGCCATGCTCCTTTTATTTTTTTTTTTTAAATTCCTTACTGATTACATACTCCATAGTATCTTGCTAAACCAAACAAAAACCCCACAACCATTTCTATCCAATTCATTCCAATATGGAACATGCTTTGAAATGCAGTACAGGGGCTGGGAATAGTGGCTGACAGCTATAATCCCAGCACTTTGAGAAGCCAAGGTGGGAGAGTCACTTGAGGCCAGGAGTTTGAGACCAGCCTGAGCAACATAGCAAAACCCTGTCTACAAAAAATATAAAAAGTTAGTCAAGCATGATGGTGTGCACCTGTAGTCCCAACTATTTGGGAGGCTGAGACTGAAGGATCACTAGAGCCAAGGAGGTCAAGGTTACAGTGAGCTATGATCACACCACTGAACTCCAGCCTGAGTGAGAGTGAGAGCCTGTCTCTAAAAATAAATAAATAAAATAAAATAAAATGCAGCACAACACTTCCAGCATTTTCTTCCAGCCCAAACCCCATACAGCCCATCTTTAAGCCAATCTGAACCACTCATTCTTTCCCAAAAGCACCCTAGAGAACCACATCCCTGGATCTGGCTCAAGCTGACAATTGTCTGCTAACGGGGCTTGTACAAATCATAGTCATCCTTGAGTAAGTTTTCTTCTAAGACTCCGTTTCTATCCTGGATGTATTCCCTTTGCAGTTCACTCATCTACCTCTGCTAGTGAACAGATCGGAGGTCATCCAGCCTGTCAACACTCACTGGGGCATCTGTCTCATTTCTTCTACCAAATGGTGAATCATTTTCAGTGGTAGGTATTCACTAAATATGGGAAAGTATAAATGAATGAAACAAAAATATATGGAACAACATTGAATTATCACATCCCTCTTTGTTCAAAACGTCATGCAAGGTCAATTATACTTGTAATTCTGTCACTAACAACTAAAGTTTGAGTTCAATTAAAAAACAACTCATTCATGAACACGTCCTGTTATTTCGTTAGCTATCTTAGCAGCAAATAAAACAGAAAAATGCTAGTTCTATTGCATAAAGGTAACATAAATAAAGATTGGCAAAATAAACTCTGTTGGCACCTGGGGTTATTGACAAACTCAAAGCAAAAAGGCAGTCGTGGAGGGGGAAAATTCCAAGGACCTACTTAAATATGTATGGAGAATTTGGGTGGAAAGTAGAGAATACGAATTACTCCAAGTTATACTTTTATTTCATTTCTTTTCAAATCATGTGAAATTCATTAGTTTTTTCAAACTTTTATTTTAGATTTGAGGGTAAATGTGAAGGTTTGTTGCAGTAGTAAACTTGTGTCAGAGGGCATGTTGTACAGATTATTTCATTACTCACATATTAAACCCAGTACCTAAGAGTTCTCTTTTCTGCTCCTCTCCCTCCCTCCCTCTGTCATCTCCTTTCTCCCACACTCCCTCATCAAGTAGACCCAGTGTCTGTTGTTTCCTTCTTTGTGTTAATAATTTCTTAATATTTAGCTCCCACTTATCAGTGAGAACATGCAGTATTTGGTTTTCTGTTCCTGCATTAGTTTGTTAAGGATAATACCCTGCAGCTCCATCCATGTTCCTGCAAAAGACATGATCTCATTCTTCCTATGGATGCATAGTAAGCAGAAATACCCTTCAACCCAGCAATCCCATTACTGCGGATATACCCAGAGAAATATAAATCATTCTCCCATAAAGACACATGCATGTGAATGTTCACTGCAGCACTATTTACAATAGCAAACTCATGGAATCAACCTAAATGCCCATCAATCACAGATTGAATAAAGAAAATGTGGTCCATATGCACAATGGAATTCATTTGCTTTATTTTCTGGTGAGCAGTCTGCCACACAGAGAGAATTATGTATCTGAACACCAAACGACCAGACTTGGTGGTCACTTTATTTGTGAGAAAGCAAACCTGGGAAGTCTTGAAATGGCAAACCTTTCAGAAGAGATGGCAGAGACTCTCCTAGGTATTCTACTGTCAATGCTCTATATTGTTCTTTCCATCTCAAATCTCCCTCCCACCTGTCAGTATTTTACTACTCAGTCCTGAGGCTTGGATGTACCCACAGAAGTGAGTTCTATTGATTGCAGTAAGCTGTTAAAATAAAATATGCTTTACCTGAATGTGATGTAGCTAAATCCAGTTAGGAAACAACTGTTTATGTATTTATGGGTTGGACCAAGAGTCCTTCAAAGTGGCAAGGTCAAAGTTGACATGTCATTTCCTTGGGGAAATCTTGCATCAGATTTCACCACACATCTGTTTTATAAACTCTGACAGCATCTGATATTTATAGTACTGATCATAACTGTATTATCAATTGGTTATTGGTGTAATTATTCACTGAAACTTTGCATTCATTATTGAAATTTTTGTTAAACTCTTTTTACCTTGTTTGGCATATAGAATATGCCCCTTATTAAATGAAGGTATGGATGAGATTATCCAATAGGTGGTGCGCTAAGCAAACCAGCTCTCAAAATACACACTCACATTGATTAGTGGTGTTTGCCAGTTTACATGGTGTAAATTCTCCCCCTCTGGTTCATTTCAAGCTACAAACGATTGGACAGATTGTTCACACAATTCCTGCATGTTTAATGGTTAGCTCCTAAATGTCAGAATGAGTCCATTCCAGAGCACTGCTGATGCATAAAGGTGTGAGGAAGCCCTTGCTCAATTTCAACAACCTTTCTCAAAAACAGAGCACGCTTAGTAATCTAGACTTGGGAAGATTCTTCTTAAATGTGATGAACATTTTCCTTTGGCTGCAGGGTGCACATTTTCTTGAACAGAGAAGTCCCTGTTGTTTTATGTTTTAGATATCTGCTAAAACCAGAACCAGAGTTCTGAGCGTTACCTACAAAAGGCTGTTCTAGGGATATTATTCTTCTCTAAGAATCAGAAACATTACCAAACACAGTTTGGAAAGTGGCCAGTAGAATAAAACAAGAAAAAGGAGTCAAACATATAACTATGGGAAGAGAGGGAAAGTTATACTTTTTCACAGGTAATATGATCAATTAAGTAGCTCACCTAAAAATGATGCAAATAAACAAGACCTTCCTGAGAAAGTTTAGCAAAAGTGTTCAAGGCTTCTACAAAGATGCTGAAAACCTGAAAATATATATGTCTTTGCATGGGGAAACACAATGTTATAAAGAATATATACTGAAAATTTGATTCATCTTTAAAAAAATCCAATTAAAATCTCAATGACTTTTGGTGATAAATATTTAGTAAATGAAATTTATCTAAAGACAAAAATTAGTATTAATACATATAATAATATGGAAAATATAAGAAAGCATGAGTTGTTATATTAAAATATGTTGTAAGACACCCTACAATAAAACAGAGAACAGAAACTCACATGGATATTTAATGTGAGTAACATTTGTGGTCACTGAGGAAATAATAAAAGACTTAATACATGGTGCAATATGGTTTGGCTGTGTCTCCACCCGAATCTCATCTTGAATTGCAGTTCCCATAATCCCCACATGTCATAGGAGGGACATGGTGGGAGGTAATTGAATCAGTGGAGGTGATGGTTTTATAAGGAGTTTTTCTCCCTTTGCTTGGCTCTCATTCTCTCTCCTCCCTCCCTGTGAAGAGGTGCCTTCCACCATGATTGTAAATTTCCTGAGGCCTCCCCAGCCATATGGTACTGTGAGTCAATTAAACCTCTCTTCTTTATTAATTATCCAGTCTTGGGTATTTCTTCATAGCAGCATGAGAACACACTAATACATGATGTTAGAATAACTGGTTTAATATCCAAGTAAAACAAAGTTAGATCTTGGTTTCACACCATATACTCAAGTGAGTTCCAAATGCTTTCAGTTTATATACATATATACAATATATATATTGTATGTATGAATCATATGTATGTATCATTTATGATATGTATATATCATATATCTATATATTGTATGTATGTTCACATACATACACATTACATATACATATACATATAATATATATTGGATATGTATATATAATATATGTATATGAATATATATTTACATTTTTAAAGACAAGGTCTTGCTCTATCACCCATGCTGGAGTGCAGTGGCACAATCATAACTCAATACAGCCTCCAACTTCTGGGCTCAAGCAATCCTCCTGCCTGCCTCTGTTTCCCAAGTAGCAGGGACTACAGGCATGTGCCATCACACCCACCTAATTTTTAAAAAAATTTTTGTAGAGACGGTTTCACTGTATTGCCCAGGCTGGTCCTGAACTCCTGGCCTCAAGCAATCCTCCCACCTTAGCCTCCCAAACTGCTAGGATTGCAGGTGTGAGCCACTCCACCTGGCCAAATTCTAATATTTAAAGATGAAAAATATTACAAAATCATGTGGGCAATGTCTCCTGTCAGAAAGAAGAGTGACTTTCTAAACACAAAGAAGAGCGAATAACAAAGGAAAAAATGAAAGATACAGCTACAAGCAATTTAACACTACTGTACCTACCAAAAATGCAGTTCCATAAAACAAACTAAAAAGAAGAATGGTAACTGTGAACAAAGTATTTGTTATATACTTAGAACAATATTAATGCCTTTTTATGTATTTGCTATATTTAAATATAGCTTGTTATGTAGATTAATTCTTACTACTCAGCAAACAAAGGCTGAACAGCTCAGTAGATAAAGGATACAAAATTACAGCTAGACAGAAAAAGTTCTAGTGTTCTATATCCCTGTAGGATGGCTGTAGTAATAAAAATATATAGTTTCCAACAGCTAGAAAGAGGGAACTGAATTTTCCCCATACAAGGAAATGATATTGCTTGAGATGATGAATGTGCTAATTACCCTAATCTGATCAGCATATATCAGGTATATCAAAACATCACTATGTACTTCATAAATTATCCTATGTCAGTTAAAATTTTTTTAAAAGAAATGTAAGGACAAACCAAGAAATGAAACTCTTCCAAGAGATGGCCAAATTAGGTAGTTTGGCAAAGAAGAAGGGGGTCGGGGAGGAGGAGAAGGAAAAAGAGGAGGAGGAGAAGGGAAGGAGAAGAAGAAAGGAACAAGTAGAAAGAAACAAGTAGAAGAGGAGAAGGAGGTCATTGAGACAGGTGACTTTGCAAAGGGTGGGGTGTGTCTCAGTGTTGGTGTGCATAAAAGAAGTTGAGGCAAAGTAGGAGTGTTGATGGTTCAACTCAGTATAGTGATTGGAATTTGGAGGTTTACTGCTACCATTTGAGGGAATGAGAGATTGGAGTAAGACTGCATCTGAAAATTCAATCTAAATTTCATCTTATAATGAAAGTAAGGAAGTAGAGTGAAGTCTGCAGAGACACAAGCTAGAACAGCAGTTTTCAATCTCGGCTGAACATTAGAATCCCCAGGGAGTTTGCACAAATGCCAACACCCAAACAAAAAGTAATCAAGATTTCTTTTTAATTTATTATTTCTGCTCCTGCAAGAAGAGGAGGAGGAGGAAGAAGAAGAGGAAGAGGAGGAGAAGGAGGAGGAGAAAGAGAGTGAAGAGGAAAGGCAAGCGGAGAGGGAAGAGACAGGAAGAGCATTCCGCTTTGTAGCTATCAAATTATGAGTTGTTAAAATGATCATAATTCTTGGGAAGTATGGAGGTGAAATGTTCACTCCCATAGGATAGCACTGTGACAATATAAGTTGGAAAAATCTCTTTGAAGCACATTTTGGAAATGTTTTGCAGGAGCCTTGAAATATGCTCACAGACTTCACTGTGGCCATTCCATATCTCAGAATTTCAGAGACTATGGGGATTCTTTGCAGAGGTGGGCAAAGTTGTGAAACAGTCTAGATGTCCCCCAAGATGGGGTTAAACACTTAATGACACATCTATACATCCATAGGATGGGGCTGACTAATGTTGAACTATGCAAATCACATAGTGGGGTTTTGGGGTCGGGGGTGAAATTTAAACCACATGATCTGATTTATAATTCAAACTGCAATTACATAGTGTGCATACAAACTAACCAAAATCTGGGCATGTTCAGAATATTTATCTTTGAAGATGCAAATGATTTTTATTTATTCATTCTATTCTAATATAAAATACATTATATGAAATTTTATATTCTAATGTATTTCTATGTCCTGTTATTTATAACAGTTACATTATGAAATAAAGGCTTTTCACAAAGACAGAGGCTACTTCCAGGTATGCATATGAAAATGCTGGAAACCTGTTTTTCCTCTCCAAGCAGAGAGGAAAAACACCAGGGTGGGTGGGTTTTTGTGCCTGCTCTTGTTTCAGCAAGGAGGACGTCAAGACATTATTTTTCTCTGTTTGAGAATGTATTAAATGCAGTATTTTCTGTAGAAAAACATCAGTGGTTATTTTTTTTCCTATCAGTTTAAATCCTGGCCTAATAAAAGTCTCACTTTTCCAAAATCAACAATAAAAAAATAAAACTGCAGTGGATTTTAATCCAGTCATCTGAAAATCATTTTTTATTCCTTCCTTTCAGTACTTACTACTTAAAATGAACCTCGACCTCCTACCATCATCCAGAAAGTAAGATAGAAAGTGTTTATACACATAAGCTTTTTTTTTTCTTGAGTCAGAGTCTCACTCTGTCAGTCACCCAGGCTGGATTGCAGTGGTGTGATCTCAGCTCACTGCAACCTCCGCCTCCTGGGTTCAAGAGATTCTCCTGCCTCAGCCTCCTGAGTAGCTGGGATAGCAGGTACTCACCACCACACCCATTTAATTTTTGTATTTTTTGATTTTTTGTAGAGACAGGGTTTCACTATGTTGGTCAAACTTCTCTCGAACTCCTAACCTCATGATGTGGCCGCCTCAGCCTACCAAAGTGCTGGGATTACAAGCGTGAGCCACCGCGCCTGGCCCATAAACTATTTTTATAGTGATTCAAAGGCAAATCTTGAGGGAAAACTATACACTTCAATCCCCCAGTCAGGGCCAGAAAATGTATGATTGCATTATGTTGACATATTTTGCAAAACCTTATATAACATTAAATAATGAAAAAAAAAGACTGTGTGAGCCTTCTGTTATACATGGAAACTCAGATTTTTTTTGCTTGTTTTTTTGTATTGTCTTAAAATTCACATTGCTGGACATTAATGAAAAATAGCTTTGCGTTTCTTCTTCCAAAAGCCACATGCCCATATTTCTTTTTCATAACAGAAAGTTGAAGATAGATTCCACTAATAAGGCTTCAGTATTCTTCAACCTCGTTATGGTTTTTTTAAAACGTAAAATATACTTATTTAGAAATCTCTTAAATGATAAAGAGGGCTAAGAGTCTTAAGACTGTGAATGAGGACTTGTAGAAAATTGTAATTATGCTGTGATTAATAATCCAATTAAATTGTATCAGGGACACTTGCCTGGGTTGCAGACCCCATTTCTCTATCACTTCCTTATGAAGAGAACTGAAGTTGGTACATAATCCCATGAACCCTAGTCCTTTGATCTGGAATAAAGAAATAAAGTTCAGCCTACAGTATTGTTATACACTTTAAATGGCAGTAAGGGAATGCTTTTAAAAATTACAATTCATTGTGTAAATTGGAGTTATGTTATTAATACCATTGCATCAAATAAATAATAATAACAATAATAGACGGTATTTATGTATCATTTCTAGGGGAGCCTTTCACAAATATTTCATTTAAACATGACAACATTTTGTGGTTTTTTGGAAAAATACTATGAGGAAAATAAATCTCAATCTAGCAGAGGTATACCTTGATAATTATTGCTTTCTGTGGTTGACAGCAAGAGTCTTTCTCAAGAGTTATGGCAGCACTGAGGATAAGAAGATAAGGTATAGTAGGATAATAGAGAGCCTTGGTGGACACCCACTGAATGTGCTCTGAATTCATTCAAGAACCCAAGTTCTTCCCACCTTGTTCTTCCCCATCCCCTCGTGCCTTGTAATCCCTTTATTGAGCAGTGAATGAGAACAGAGAGGTAGAAAACCATCCTTGCTTCTTTACTCCTGAGCCTGGAAAAGACACACACCATTGGTGGGAATTCATCACATCACCCCATTGACGGGAATTCACCACATGACTCCACCTCAGAGCAAGGAAGCATGGGAAATGTAGTCTTTGCCTCAGGATCTACATTCAATATGGCAGGTAATACATGGTGCTTGGTGTAAGCCATCTCTGCCTCAGGGCGGTTGCATCGCCGTCAGTGTTGCGGGTCAAGGAACTAGGCAGTTCAATAACTGGGAGTCAGATGTAGGTCCAGGCTGCATTATGGTAGAACTGCTTCTTTAACATATGTTTTCTTGTGCACTCAAAAGGGAGGAATGTGTCAGACAAAAAATATCCAAGATTTCTTTTTAATTTATCATTTGTGCTTGAAAATGTCCCCCATATTATGTTTTCCCTCCTACATGTGACTGTTGGGTTATCCATCTCTCCACCTGGAATCCCATCTCTTCATTTCTCCATCTGTTATTCCATAACTTTCAAAAAGAAATAGAAAAAAACTTTTAAAACAAGAATGAACAATTCAAGCTACATTAAGATGCGCCCGAGAAGTTGGATAATGTTCATGAGTGTGGTATTCTCTTTTATACATAGGAAGCTTTTTATAAACAGATGACAGCCATGCTCAGATGAAATTCTTTCACTGAGTTTAATGAATCCTAAAGGTGCAAGGTAGGCTATTTTCATGGTGTGGACTAAAACAGGCAGCAATAAGTACAGTGTGCGATTTGGGTAAGTGTTTTGTATAATAAAGGATTTAGCAGATTATTTCAAAATTGATTTAATAGTAGTCTCAAAAATGAATCCCTCAGTCTTGAGTCTATTCATACACACGCATACATACTCACACACATACATATAATTTTATATTTTATATTTACATATGTTTTGTATTATATACCATATATTCTATCTAACTACTTATCCCAGACAAACAATTATTTTTAAATGGCTCAAATAACATATATTCTGAGGCTAGTTTCTCTTTAAAAGGAAAAAGCACTATTTAAACCAGTGCACTAAGGTGCCAAACAATTCCATTTAGAAAGAAAATTGTTCCTTTAGGGGAGTAAGCTAAAATGTCAAGGAACCTTTTTGACTTTGCAAAGGGTGGGGTGTGTCCCAGTGCTGGTGTGCATGGAAGAGATTCAGGCAAAGTAAGGATGTTGATGGCTCAAGTCAGCATAGTGATTGGAATTCGGAGATTTAATGCTACCAGTTGGGGGAACAAAAGGTTGGAGCTTCAAGCGAGATTGGATCTAAAGTGCTTAGAATGAAAGTAAGGAGATAGAGTGAAGTTTACAGAGACACAAGCTATAACAGAAGCTCTCAATCTTGGCTGATCGTTAGAATCACCAGGGAGCTTGCACAAATACCAACACCCAAAACAGTCCCTAAACTAATTAAATCTGAATTGCTAACAATAGGGTAAGGGGAAGAGTGAGATGTTAGCAGACATCAGATTTCTTAAACTCTTAGGATGATTTCAAAGTTCATCCCAAATTAAGAACCACTGATGAGGAGATTTATCAGGGTTTGACATTTCCATTGCCTTAAGGAGTGGTGATATTTGAAGTTTTATTGCTCCCATGTGCCCCATCCTGTATGATATTGCCTATCATTATCTTCTATTCCATGTTCATGTGACAAGGTTGTACAGAGATTGAGATAATGGAATGTAGAGCAGAAACTTCCTAGGTTCTGAAGTTCTCATAGAACTGAAAAGGAACATGAATAAAAAGCACAAACTTTCTATATTTAAAGTTCTAATGAAAAAGATAGGGAGATAGAGTGGTAATTATACCATCTTAGAACTGAATGACCAAAGGCAAGCTGTTCAAACTCACTGTGCCTCAATTTCCTACCATGTAAAATGGGAGCAGTGGTATTGGCACCAACTTTGCAGGGTGGTTGTGATAATCAAATGTGTAATATATGGAAACTGGCCAAGACTGTCAAGGCTCTACATAGACACCAATTATTATCGTCAGTATCGAATTTGGAAGATGAAAGAAAGAAGTTAAATTTGAGATTGGGACAAATTCACCCAGTCATTGAGACAGAAACCTTCCAAGGTCATACGTGGTCAGGTAGAGTTGATGGAGAATTTTGGGGGAAGCTGGAGATTGAAGGAAGAGGAGGCACATTGCAACCCAGTGGCTATGAGAACAGTTATTCACCTTTCTCCCACCGAAGCACCTCAGAATAGGAAGTAGCTATGGGCTTTCTGTAGTCTGTGGGAGAGTACCTAAATCATTCTACTGGGATGTTTAAGTGAAGGGCAACTTCCCAGAGGGAGGACCTGAGTCATTTGGATGACATATATAATGAGCAAAGGCATTTTTTGAGAATTCTAGGGGCAGTAAAAGTCAGTCATGTAGGAGAAAGTGGTATAACGGAATACTATTTTTAAATCACCATCATAGAAAAGTCAAAGGCCATAAATATGTGAAGGGATAAAGACAAGACATAGAAAATCATGCACCTGAGAGTTACAAACCGCTGCTCACTGAGCCTGGAAGAGCCTTCTAATACCTAGCTTCTGAAAAATATATTAATGAAATAAACTTTCAAAAAAAGAAAATAAACAAAACAGTACCAGTTTTTCACATTTGTCAACAACTGATAATTCTCATCTAATTGTTTTCACAATATTTGTCCCTTGTACATACATCCTTTGATGCTTATTTTACCATGTTGCAATTAATGTCTGAATCTACAACTTGTATTTTAAGTTCACTGGGATACAGGAATCTCATGAAATTCATTTTTCATTCCACTGTCTGACTCAGTGCTTGTCCCATGTTACATCTCAGTAAATGTTGACCAAATTCTGAGAGCATAGTGAGAGTAAGAAAGACAGAGAAGGCTGGGCGTGGTGGCTCATACCTGTAATCCCAGCACTTTGGGAGGCCAAAGTGGGTGGATCACGACGTCAGGAGATCAAGAGAATCCTGACCATCATGGTGAAACCCCGTCTCTACTAAAAATACAAAAATTAGTTGGGCCTGGTGGCCCATAGTCCCAGCTGCTCAGGAGGCTGAGGCAGGAGAATCACTTGAACCAGGAGGTGGAGGTTGCAGTGAGCTGAGAGCATGCCACTGCACTGTAGCCTTACAACAGAGCAAGACTCCATCTCAAAAAAGAAAGAAAGAGAAAGAAGAAAGAAAGAAAGGAAAAGAAAGAAAGGAAAGGAAAAAGAAAGGAAAGAAAAAGAAAGAAAGAAAGACAAAGAAATCTTTTACAAAGTTTGTGATTTTCATTTCTAGGTTACCAAGTATGTTTGAAAGAGGCAAAGCTTTACTTCCAAAGGGAAGCCTTTGCAAAATTTTATCTCTGCTGGTGTCTAGTCTAAGCCTACATGGTCTGAAAGTGTGATGGCCAAAGGGAGAGAAGAGTAAGAGGAGTGACCTCGCAGTTGATAAATAGTATAATAATGATGATATCAATGATGATGGTGATGGTTATGATGATGATGATAATAGTGATGGCGAGAAAGGTCTTTGATAGAGGGTCCCAAATATCTGGGTGACAATAAGAGTCCTTCTAGTGTTAAAAGATGGAGGAAAATGAAATGGAAGACTTAAAAGTTAGTCGAAGGCCTTGTTTACTAATCCAAAGTGGTGGTGTTTATTACGCAAATTTGAAGATCCAATCTGAGGATTTTTGACTGAAGTAGCATGACTAGAACTCTACAGCAGAAGACTAGCTTAGCGGTATTGTGTGTTGAATGCATTAAGGTGAAGATCAGCAATAATCCAACTGAGATCTCAAATTTGGTATCAGCACCAGAGCAGTGATAGACCAGGAATAGGGAGAAATAGAAGGATAAAAATCAATGTTACAAAGGTATCTCAACATAGCTTGGTGAGTGACTGACAGGAAAGCAAGAGACAGTAAGTATCAGAGTAAGTATCATCAAAACATTCTAGGTTTATGAACTGAAAGAGGTGGTGGCATTAACAAAAATAGTGAAGAAGGAAAAGCTAAATTTGGAAGAAAGATGGTGTATATGTCAGCTTCTGCTGCAGTAAAAAATAGCTCCAAGTCAAAAATAAATGTGTTTGTGTGACAGGAAGGCTGCAGGTTAGGTATAGCTCAGTTGGGCTCTGCTGGGTTCAGCCAGGCTGATTCCTATTTTGGAACCTAAAGAAGCATGTCATGCTGCCCTCATGCTGGAGGGCAGGAGGTATAGGTCTAAGGACTGTCTTGAGTCCTCTGCTTGGATAAAATTTACATCATGTCCACTTACATTTCACTGGTCTAAACATGTCATATGGTGATGAGCGAATCTGTGTAATTTCCTTCTTATCTGAGGAAGCAGCTCATTGGGAACATGATCTGTCTCAGATGGTGAGTGCCATTTGGAACATAGTGGAAGATTCTACTGAGAACAGAGAGGAAGAGAGAGAGGCAGCAAGTTGCAGAAAAACAAGGAGAAACAGAACTCAGAAAAAAGTTAGAAACATAATTAAAATCCCTTAATATATAAAAGTTATGGTTGAAACTAGTGAGATTCATGAGTGAAGTGAGAAAGGAATGGACTGGAGATAGAAAAAGAAGAATATTAGGTAAATAAAAAAAGAAGAAGACAAAAGACATTGGAGTATAAATAAATCAACAGTGACAGTAATGGTGGGACCCTACCATAGAACAGATATAAAGAGTAAAGGAATTTGTAGAATTTCCACATTGTTCTCAAAGGTCTCTTGGTCCTAAAAAGATTAGACAATACTATGGATGTTTGCATCTCGGTTCTACTCACTTGCCCACACGTGCACAGAATTGGACTACTGTGAAAAGCTCATATGAAAATCACCCTTGCTTTTCTTATATATTGTACTTCATTTGAGTGGGCTTTAGATGGGAAGGGAGAGAGAATAAGGGCAGGAATCATTTCCTATCCTTATGCCGTTCTACAAGCATCACAAAAACCTAAAAAAAATGTATCCCTGAAGATACTCAACAGATAAGCATAACATTGGGTTAAATGGCAATGGATGCTTTTCTGGAATCAAAGAAAAGATGATAGTGGGAAAGGAATATCCTTATTTATAAGAACTCATTATGTGGCAGACATGAGATAAGGGTTTTATACCCCAGTCTAAGGATTTCCAGTTTTTCCAGCTTTCCAGGAACTACCCTTAATTAAATGACTGCAAATATTGAGTCAACTTGAATGTCAAGGAGATTTGCAGTTTTTCCCAGTACTTTCAATAATCCACAGGTACTGTTTACCTTCTTCATCTGGATCTTGGTAATCTCTCAGGTCTTTATATCATGTGAATTCAGGTTGTTGCTCTTCCCTCTCAAAGTCTTCATCAACAGAAGAGAAAGCAGCCATCTTTCTTCATGCCCCAACACACCACCAACCCAAGGTTGCTTTGTGTCACGGAACTGTAGCAAAGTTTTGCAAATATTGGAGAATGAAAATTGTGCATAAGTGGGAACAAATTAAGAAGGAATTATAAATATAACAGTCCATGTGATCCTTATTACTCCCATAAAGCTCAGAACTCAAGCCCTTTCCCAGAATAAGACAAAGTCAACTTCAGAATTATCTCCCAGCCCAAGAGAAAATGCAAATACCTTTATTATAGCCACTCAAGACATTTTTTAGTGTCCACCACATTCCAGGCACTGGCCAGGTCAATATGCACACAGCACTGAAGAAACTAGACAAATATCTTCAACCAGGCATTGTGAGTAATGGTTCTCTTCTATACCAGCTTTCCTGTCACCCTTTTACTAGTCTATTTACTGTATATCCTCAGCTCTGCATGGCAAGGAGGATGTCCCCAACAGAGGTCCTGTCAGCTGGCTTGCTGCTGAAGTCAGCAATGGGACACGGTGGCAGGAGTTTGGAGGAAAAGTGGGAGGAATGGAGGGTGGGTGCATTTCCTCTGTTTCAGCTTTGGGCAGAAATATTGCAGCCACAGCTGATACATCATCACTCTGCAACTCATTCTCTGGGGTGCCTACTGCTTTAGATGAGCTCCTCTGCCCTTCCTTTCTCTCTGTAGACAACACTATATAGTAATTCCCCTTGACTAAAAACACTCCAACTATTTAGCCCTTGAAGCTTTTTCTGTTTACATAATTAGAAAGCATCATAGAGTGTTTTCTAAAACAAAAAAGGTACATTTTTCTTTCAGATAATTTATGCTACCCTACAAGGGAGTGGACATAACTTCCGTGTTTTCCTTCTTTTTTTAATGGAACTTTCAAGTTCTGTCCCCCATCTATGTGCTATCTCAGTGGTTTTCCCAATGATCGAGTAAACTGAGTGGTGTCATCCCCATTTGACACACACAAAGAAAAGAAGCTTAAGTAGATGACATCTAAATTCCCACAGCTATTAAAGAACAGGATCTAAATTCAAGCCTGTGTCTCATCTACTCGAAGCCTTGTGTGATCGGCCATGTTTTCCCAAAGCTCCCATCCACCCAAAACCTTGTTTGATTGACATGTTTTCCCAAGGCTCTTCATTCACTCAAAGCTGTGTTTCATGGACAATGTTTTTCCAAGCCTCCTAATCCACTCAAAGCCTTGTTTGATCAGCCATGTTTTCCCAAGGTTTTTCATCCTCTTTAAGCCTTGTTTGATTAACCATGTTTTCCCAAGTCTCCCATCTACCCAAAGCCTTGTTTGATAGGCCATGTTTTCCCAAGGCTTTCCATCCACCCAATGCCTGGTTGATCAGCCATGCTTTTCCGGGGTTCCTCATTCACTCAAACTTGCCTGATTGGCCATGTTTTCCCAAGTGTCCTCATCCTCTCAAAACCTTGTTTGATCAGCCATGTTTTCCCAAAGCTCCATGGTTAGGCACCACACAGCACAGCACACACATTGGTTCTAATTTTGGTTTCTAGTTCTGGTTCTGCTACACGGCTTAGGATGCATAAGCTGCAGCTGAAATTGGATGGTGTAGGATTGGACCTACACCAATGCTCCAATTCCACACCATTGTAGTGGTCATAGCTAAGCACCCTTTCTCAGAATTCAACTCTCCCGAGAATGGTTGTGATGCTTAACTTGAACGTACTTTGGAAACCATCGCTTTTCAAACTAGTGGAGAAATGGCAGCAATAAATATGGAAATAACCAACATATACTGAGTACTTGCAATGAGACAGGCTTTGTTTTAAGAACGTCATCTTCTACTTTTACAATGGCCTTATGAGTTGAGTGTTCTATGTTTCCTTTTTCCCACAAATCTGAAAACAGACGCATGCAGAATTTCAACAACACACAAAGGTTCTAGTGTCTTCATGGGGGGAGATACCACACAATATGGTAGAAATTAGCACAATAGGTTGTCCCACAGAGGGTTAAATGATAAGAAATATGGGATGAGTCACTGTACAGTTTTGCCAAACCACTTCAGGAACAAACGTGTTCCGGCGCTAAAGACAGCTCTTCCTCATCACATTCTTGCTGCACTTTGTACTCACCCAGGCTTCTCTCCCAGAGATTCTGATTTGTAGCTCAGAGATATTAATAGAGTCTGGTGTAGCAGATGGAATGGTGACCCTCAAACACATGTCTATGTCATAACCTCTGGAACCTATGCATGTGAACTTATTTAGATAAGATATAATTGACTTAAGTATCTCAAAATGAGGTCATCCTGGATTAGATGATCCCTAAATCTATGGACAAATGTCCTTATAAGAGACAGAAGACTAGTAGGCTGAGGAGGAGAATTGCCCAAACCCAGGAGGTAGAGATTGCAGTGAGCCAAAATCGCACCATTGCACTCCAGCCTGGGCAACAAGAGTGAAACTACTACTCAAAAAAAAAAAAAAAAAAAAAAAAAAAAAAACAGAGAGAGAGAGAGAGAGAGACAGAAGAGGGGACACAGACACAGAGAAGGCCACGTGGAGACAGTGGCAGAGACTGGAGTGATGCGGCCACAAGCCCAGGGATGCTGGAGCCCCCAGGAGCTGGGAGAGGTAGGAAGGGTCCGCCCATAGAGCCTCCAGAAGGAACTGGATACAACTGTGATGGATTGAACCATATTCTCCCCAAAAAATACGTCCACATCCTAATCTGAGAACCTATGAATGGACCCTGATTTGGAAACAAAGGCTTTGCAAGTATACCTAAGTCAAGGATCTCAAGAAGAGATCATCCTGGATTAGCGTGGCCCTAGATGCAATGACAGGTGTCCTTCTAGGAGACAGAAGAGAAGACACAGATGGAGACGAGTGGGCCACATGGACACTACGGCACACACTGCAGTGACGTGGCCGCAATCCCAGGGATGCCTGGAGCCCCCAGGAGCTGCGAGAGGCAGGAAGGAGCCTCCCCTAGAGCCTCCAGATGGAGCGCAGCTCTGCCCACACTTTCACTTCAGACTGCTGGTCTCCAGAACTGTGAGAGAATCAATTTCTGTACTTTTAGGCCACCCGTTCTGTGGTCATTTGCAATGGCAGCCCAGGAAATGAAGACACTTGGACATGGGGATGTTTAAATCAATCCAGGAGATGATAGCATAAAGCCAACAAGAACCGCAGGTTTCTTGTGTTCCAAGGTTAAAGTAAAAACGGCTGCTAAAAAGGAAGCTGAACAGCTTCTCAGGATGAAGGTAAACCAACGTTTGGGTTTTTTCAGAACAGAGTCAGTTTGAGCTGGCCATCCGGGTACTCACTAACACTACCCTTCTTAGTTTCATCCTTAATCTGTTACTGAACTGCCACCTCCAAAAGACTTGGGTCCTCCTTTTAATTTTTGGAGACACTCTTGCTTTGTCACCCAGGCTGCACTGCAGTGGTGCAATCTCGGCTCACTGTAGCCTCGACATCTCGGGCTCAAGTGATCCTCCTACCTCAGCCTCCACAGTAGTTGGGACTGCAGGCATGCACCACCACAAACAGATAACTTTTATATTTTCTGTAGAGACAGGATCTTGCTACGTTGCCCAGGCTGGTCTTGAACTCCTAGGCTCAAGTGATCTGCAGGGCTCCGTCTCCCAAAATTCTAGGATTACAGGTGAGACTTGGGTCTTAAATTACAAAAGTGCAGCAAAGGACCTTGTGGGGTTCGGTGTCTTTCAGATGGAATTCAGCAGCAGGGTTGGGGTCTTCCTCATCTTGTCCCACATTTGGCCCACCTTCACTGAAACAAGAGCTGCCTTTGCAATTACAAACCAGACTTCAAGCTGCCTTTGCAATTACAAACTACAGCCTGGTTAAAGTTTTTTTCAGTGTGGGCCTGAGGGTAGTAAAATGACGACAATGAGCTGTTAGCTAGGGATTTTGCTTGTGTCCACAGATTTACAAGCACATATGCCAGATGTTCGAACTTAGCCAGTTAGGGAGAAAAAACAACTATTTTGTAGTTACTATATTAATTACAAATAATGATACAGCCATATGTGATTCTGATTAATGATCTGCTCAAATCACACACCTTTGTGTTCTGGACAAACTGGTTTAAATGGCTCTCATTTAACTTAAGTCATGAGGTGCTAAGTACCTCTCATCATGACTATCTCTACAAGAAAATTTTTAATATTTGCATTTATTTCTCAGGGCTTCTCTAACTAATCACCTCAAAATAGGGGGTTAAAACAACAGAAATGAACTCTCTCACAGCTCTGGAGACCAGAAGTCTGAGATGAAGGTGTCTCAGGCCCACGCTCCGTCCGGAGGCTCTAGGGGAGGACCCTTCCTGCCTCTCCCAGCTCCGGGGGCTCCAGCATCCCTGGGCTTCTGGCCGCATCACTCCAGCCTCTGCCTCCGTCTCCACGTGGCCTCCTCCTCTGTGTCTGTGTCCCCTCATCTGTCTCTTATAGGAAAGCTTATTGCATTTAGGATCCATCCTTATCCAGAATAATCTCACTTCCAGATCCTTCACATGATCACATCTGCAAAGTCTTTCTCCAAACAAGGTCGCACTGATGGGTTCCAAGTAGAGATGACTTTTTTTTGCAGAATGATACTGAGCCAACTACAATATCCTACCACGTTCATTCCCAAATGAAACACATTTCAGACAAATATGTTTATTATTTTAGAAGTTAGTTATTACTTTGTAATATTCTGAGAGGGGGGTCTCACTTTATCACCCAGGCTGTTC
Organism: Plecturocebus donacophilus; assembly: GCA_004027715.1. Lineage (NCBI taxonomy): Eukaryota > Metazoa > Chordata > Mammalia > Primates > Pitheciidae > Plecturocebus > Plecturocebus donacophilus. Next base: position 21,293 of record PVKP010018676.1, on the reverse strand, counting down.
TGCAGTGGTGTAATCATAGCTCACTGCAGCCTCAAACTCCTGGGCTCAGGTGATCCTCCTATGTCAGCCTTCTGAGTAGCTGTGACTACGAGCCTGCATCACTATTACGTTTTATCGGGCACTAGACCCCAGGTCTCCTTGCTTGAGGGTCGAACTTTCTTCATGATGTTTTTGCTGCCAGGAAAACACGTCCTCCTATTTGTCCATGTCATTCTGCCCAGCCATTCTTCTATTCCTGACTCTGTAAACATGCTATCTCAGTCATAAAAATATAGCTCTTTTTTTAATGGGACTACAATCCCACCTGGTTTTTTAATCCTGTAGAATCTGAATGGTCTCTGAACTACTTTTAATGTTTCCAAATGCCTCTTCAGACCATCATCTCATGTGAATGCAAAAATGTGGGTTGATAGGATGTTTTTACGATTTTTTTTTCCAGGTAAAATTGCATCAAGGTATGTCCTGCCGAAACATTCTCTACACCTAGATGAATTTACCTCCCTGGATCTCATTTTCCGCATCATGCACTGAAGCAGGCAGTCCGAATGAATGTGTTTCTAAAACACCCTGCTGCATGTATTAATCTAGCACAGTGTTTTCCAACGAGGGATGGGGCAGCCTCATGGCGGTCATGTGGTCATGTCTAGAGACATTTTTGGTTGTCACACTGGGGTGGTAGTGCTCATGACATCTGGTCGGTGGAGCCCAGAGATGCTGCTCAACACCCTACAGTGGTCAGGATGGTCCGGCCACCGAGGATCTCCAGCCCCAAATGTCCATAGTGCTGAGGCAGGAAATCCTCAGTGAGAAACTTTATTATCCATCCAGTCATTCATTACCTATCTATCTGTCTGTCTATCATCCTTCCATCCATCCATCACCAACCATCCATCATCTATTTATCTATCTACCCATCTGTCTATCATCTACCCAACTACCTATCTAATCCACCCAACCATCAATCAATCTATGTATGTATCTATGCATCTATTGATCATCTATTCAACTATCCATTATTTATCTATTTATCTATATCGATCTACAATTCATCTAAACAGCCATCATCTCTTTATCCATATACCTATCTATTGTCCACCCAACCATCCATCATTTATCTATCATCCATCCAGCCATCTGTTACCTACCTATCTTACTCCTATCTATATCTATTATCTATTTATATCTATCAATCATCTACCTGTATCAATAATTGTCTATTTATCTCTCCTGTATATATCATTAACGTATCATCTATCTCTTTACATCTGTCCGTCATTCATCTATCTATATCAATTATCTGTCAGTTATCTATCTACCAATCTAATCTATCCTCTATGTCAGTGGCTCTCAGCTAGGAGCAAGTCTCACCCCCTAAAGGGGTATTTGGCAATGTCCAGAGACATTTTTGGTCATCACAATTTTGGGGGGCCGGGAGGTACTAGCATCTGGTGGGTAGAGCCCAGATATGCTGCTCAACACCCTACATAGGACACCCCATCCGAGAGAATAATCCAACCCCAAATGTCATTCATGTCCCTTTTGAGAGACCCTACACCATCTGAAGAGCCCGTCTGTTGAGCATAAACACTCCAAGCATCACTGCCTCCTTCACCTCTCTGCCTCCTCAGGCCTCTCTTGATACCCAGCACACAGTAAGGGCTGTGCAGATATATTTAAGCAAATAAGTGGATTCATGAATGACAGACAGGCTCTATGCTTCCCACAGAACTTTTAAAAAAACAAACCAGAATTCTTTAGCAGTTGTTCTTTAACAACTGGCGACACTGCATTTCTTGAAATGCTGACAGTCATATTTTTCCCAAATATTTATCTTGTTTGCCTTTTTTCCTTCCTCTCAGGGGAAGCAAAAGAAGGACAGTTTTGCATATTTGTGGAACACCAGTACATGTATTTCCAGATGTCTCTCTGACAAAAATTTAAAAAGAACAATCCTGAAGGATTTCCTAGAGCACTGCTTCTCTGTCCCTGGACTGTCTTGCTGCATACTGAAATTGTCACTACATGCAAGTGACACTCGAACCCTGCCTTCCTGCCTGCCAAATCTGTCATCAGAAGCATCGCCTTTGACTCACTTTCTTTGCCTGCTAAAAATGCGTGGAGAAGAGAATCATTGAGAGAGGGTGAATGAAAGCAGTTTCCTCAACCGCTCTGATGGAAACCCAAATTCATGTGACCCTCTTTTGTCCTTGAAAATAGCATTGCCATCACTGCCCAGTTTTCGGGAGGATATTATTTTATTATCAAATGTACAGTATATTGACCTTAAAAATACAGTAAAGCAGTCATGGAAATAACAGGTCTTGTATTAATCATAGGCACAGACTGACCCATGGCCGGGGAAGCAGCAGCCACCGTAGACCAGATGGTCAGTTCAGATACTGCAGAGAAGTTTCTGGGCTCTTCGGGGAAGACTCTAGGTTCAATTCTGTAAAGTTATGATGCAGTTCTCTCCTTCCCCTCCCTCCTCTAACGTCCTCTGAGCGCAGCTTTCAACAAAAACTTTGCATACAAGGAAACCTAATACGACAGCCTTCCCCGCTGCAGAGTTCCTGGAGAAGTTAATCTAGCAGTGGTTACTGAATTTGAAGGAGGTTAAAGAGGAATTTTTAAAGATTATATTTCCATATCTGCTATAACGTATCCAAGTCTTGTAAAGACCAATAATTTATTAATTTTAATGAGACAGAAAGCATTTCTCCTTCTAGTCTCATCGTCTGATTTGAAAGAAAAATTTCTATATATAAAACACTATATAAAAAGTGAGCTCCAGGAAGAAATAAGGTTTTTTTCATATAAAATGGTAGCTGTATGTATGTAACTCTGAATTTAAAAATGCATATATCAATCACTCTGGTTCTAAGTCCTTAACGGGCACGCTGGAGTTTTGCAGTAACAGAGGAAATAACTGAAAGATGATTTGTCAATCTGGAACAAAGTCTATCGTGTAAAAACTGCAGCAGGTTAACTACGTGATGCGTCTTCAACGGGGTAGTGAGGCATTGTTCGTGTCTATGGTTTATTTTCGGCAACTGTTCCTCAGATATCCTGTGGACGCTTATGAAGGCAGTTGAGTGGCATTTGCAGAAAAAGAAAAATTGCAGTCAGAGCACAGATACCCTAAATGAAGCTTCTGGCATGATGTAAACACTAAAGACAGTTTCCAGGGAGGCTGAGTCCTCCTTCTCGCGTCTATATGGCTTCCTCTTCCCAACAATCTTGGATGAAGGTCAGCCTCAGGTGGAAAGCCCCAGGGGCCACCATGCGCTGTGACACGTTCTTTAAGAGCCCCGACTCCCCAGCCTGGCTTCCCTTACCAACCGTGCTTTGTCGTCAGTTCCTAAGCAATTTTTCTGGAATCCACCTTTCAGAAGACATGGATGTAAGTTGTTTTTGAGTCACTGCCAAGGGTGTTTTTTGCCGTGCACTTATAGAAGCCAGCATCTCTCTGTGTGGCATGCTGGATGGTCAGTGATCCCTGGGGGTGAAGAAATCTGTTTCCATACAGACGAGCCTGCACCCCCGCCTTCAGATGCGACTTATCCGGTAACTCCCACATGATGTCAGCTTTGGGAATGCCCATAGCCATGCAGTTGAGTTTCACAGTGCTCCCAGGCCGGGTGTAGATGACTGGGGTGGACTCACTGGTGATCCGGGGAGGATAGGCGATCACTATCACCGGGATGCTGGTGACCGAAGGGCCGTGGTCTGTCTCCAGCCTGCATACATAGGTGCCCCTGTCAAACACCGAGGCCTCACGCACCGTGAGTGTGCCGTTGTCCAGAAGAGAAAAGCGTCCCAGGGCTTGGGGGCTCTCCAGACGCACGCCACTGGGGAGCGTCCAGGAGAAGCGTCCCTGTGGAGCCCCCGGAGGGGTGCAGTGGAGCTTCAGCGTCTCACCGTTGATGATGCTGACCAGGTTATGATACTGTTTGTTTGCTTCCGGTTTCAGCCCCACCTTCAGGGAGACCAGCCTCTCCGTGTGGCCAGCAGCATTGCGGGCCACGCAGCGGTAAGCCCCGGCGTCCACCGAGGAGAGACTGCTAATGTGTAGCATGCCATCAGCCTTGTGGTAGAAGCGCCGCAGCTGCTGTCCACTCTGCAGATCGGTGCCATTGGGAAGCACCCACACCAGGCTGGGTGTCGGGGTCCCCGAGGCCGAGCAGTTGAGGCTGATGGTGTGGCCCGCCATGGCCGTGATCTTCTCGCTGATCGGGTCATGGAAGATGGGTTTCTCCGTGGGCTCCAGGACGGTGAGCTGCACAATCAACTTGGCCTCCCCTCCCTCGTTGCGGGCCACGCATATCACCTGGACAGAGTCGCTCTTCCTCAGACTCTTGATGTCCAGGGAGCCGTTGCCATGGACGGTGACCCGGTTTCCATAGTATGGGGCGGGCAGAACCACGCCCTCAGGAAAAGCCCATAACACCCTGGGGGTGGGGATGCCTTCAGCTCTGCAGTCAATCAGCTTCCGACTGCCCCCGGCTGCTATCTCCCGCACGGTGGTGATGGGGTTGGGGTTACCGTTGATCTTGGGTGGCTGGACGTTGACGTGAATCCATACTGTCTTCCTATCCTCTCCGGCACTGTTCCTGACCAGGCAGGTGTAGTTGCCGCTGTCGGAACGCTGGGCTTTCTGAATAAGGAGAGTGCCGTCTTGGTATATCTGATACTTCTCAGAGGAAGTGGGGATCACCCTGTTCGTGGGGGACAACCAAGTCACCTTGGGCGTGGGTTCTCCTTTGGCCTCACAGGCTACGGTGACCACGTCTCCATAGGGCACCTGGACCGCCAAGTAAGTCTCGTTCCGGATGGCGGCGGGCGCCGTCACCACCTTGACTCTGACTCTCATCTCGTCCTTCCCGACCTGATTTTCGGCAAAGCAGGTGTAGTCTCCTTCCTCCCGCATCCCCACTTCGTTGAAGTAGAGTGTCCCATTGTTGAAGACGACGTAGCGCTTGGTGCGCCCGCCGCTATCATCTGACTGCATGAAGGAGTTCACCAGACTGCCATCCGGGAGGCTCCAGGAGATGTCGGGATTGGGAAGCCCGGTGGCCACGCAGTCCACTTTCAGGTCACCCCCGTAGAAGACTTTGTGGTCGTTCTCTTCCTTGTGCTCGATCTTGGCTGCTTTCATTACCACATTCACCTTGAGTACCACATAGTCGTCACCAACCTTATTCCGAGCTACGCACAGGTAATCTCCGGCATCTTTGTCCGTCACTGATCTCACCACCAGGGTCCCGTTGGCGAATGCCTTGATTCTGCTATCAAAACTACAGAAAAAAAGAAGAAGGAGTAAGATGTCAGTTTCCCAAATGCTCTACCGTGGCGTTAGGTCACTGGAATAACAGAAAAATTGTGGTCCTGTGATGCTTCGGCCCAAGCGGCTGCTATTGCAAAATGCCCAATGGTTTTTGCAGCCTGGAGAAGATTGTGGAAAGTGATTGACTGCAAATAAGAACTCCCTGTTGAATCTGATGTTAGGCTGGCCTGGCCATGGGTTCAAGGACATGAAATGTAGTCAAAGACCTCAGTCCTATTCCTGCAAGTGTGTGTGGATCAAGTATTTGGATGGTGGTCATTACAGAACTCATTGTAACAACAAAATCAGATAATATGCTACAGTCATGGAGATGGTGAATCTGAGTCAACCTTATAAAGATGTCAAATTCTTGCTGGAGAAAATGCTTTACACACTGTTTCCACCCTTGGCAATTTTTTTTAAAGCTGTTGTATCCCAATTTCGGGCAAGAGTCAGAAAAGAAACTCTAATATAGGTTAGGTAATTGTGGCTATACCAAGAGTTTCAAAGCTAAACATGGGCTCTTCAGAAGTTAGCACTATTGGTCTAACAGCTTTTCTAGAATTTGAAATTAGAGCTGAATAACACTCACTAGCTAAGACCCCCAGGCTGGTGTGTCACTCTTCCGCATGAACTCCAAGCACTGCCGAGCTAATCATTACAAAAGGGTTTAAGTTTAAAAGAGGCAACCTAGAAAGGATGATAGGAAAATCCTCATTATGTATGTGAGAGTTTTATGAATACTGCAGTATCCCTTAGTTATTCAGAACTAATATGTTGAATAATCCAGTGAAAAGATTGAGAAGGTTCTGACTTGTAAAATTGTCCCTATTGAATTCTCAATTATACATACGCTGTATTTTTAAATAGTCCCAACATGTAGGCAGGGCAGAGCCCGCTCTTTGACAAAATGCACATGGTTAGTGCAATTATATTTTACTAAGAATATAGTCAGAATTTACTAAGAGTGAGGTGACAGAAATAATAGTTTATAATTTATTTAGGATTTACATAGAGATATTAATAGAATGACTCAAAAATCCTACTGGAACTGCATTCTTGTACTGTTATCCATTCAAAATTGCCTCCGCCATGCCAAAATCAATGGAATACAGTTCCCTAAGTGGTAGCACATCTGCTAAGCTGGAAGGCATTCCTGGGTAGATTGGGTGCATGGTTCTTCTCGATTGATTGTGCAAGCTCTTCAGCGTACCACCCAGCCATCTAAAGTATAAAACACAGGCAGGGGAAAGGCATCTCAGCCCTTTTCCTGAATTCAAAGAATCCTGGAAGGCCAGACACAACTGTGCAGAAGAAACCCTTGAACACTAATTTTGCTCCCATCCCGGAGAGTGACCCACCATAAGACGCTTTCCTGCTTGAGCTGCTGAATGTTGAAGACGGCACAATCCAGGGGTTCCCCACTGTGAATTCAGTTAGACTCCATTTTACCTTTCTTCTGCTGTTTGCATCCTCTATTTTTTGAAATGCTTATTAAGAAAACATTAGCTTATTTTTTTTTTTTTTTGTATCTAGCCAGGGTTTCTCAACCTTGGCACTAGGGACATTTGGGGCTAGATGATTCTCTGTGATGGGGCCATCCTGTGAACTGTAGGGTGTTGGGCAGTGTCCCAGGGCTCCACCTACCAGATGCCAGTGGCACCCATCCCATTTGTAACAACCAAAAAATGTTGCCAGACATAGCCAGGTGTCACCTGGGGATAAAATCTCCTTGATTGCAAACAACTACCATAGATAGATAGACAGAACAATTGATAGAAACGGATAGATGGATAGATGGACGGATGGGTGAATGGACAGATACATAAGAGATAAGAATGGATGGATGGATAGGTTAGGTATATAGAAATAGATGGATGGATAGGTAGGTATATAGATAGATAGACCGAAATGTTCATACTAAGATAGGGTTTCTTGGCCTCAGCACTACAGACATTTAAGGCAAGATGAATGTTGATCTGTGGTGCACTTTGCTGTGCACTGTTGGATGTTGAACAGCATCCTTGGGCTGCACCCACCAGATGTCAGAAGCACACCCTCCACCACAGAGTCATGATCACGAGAAATGTCTCCAAACATCCCCAAGTGTCCCTCGGGGAGTGAGAAACCCTTGCCTGGTTGCAGACCACAGCCACAGAAGATGGATGGATGGATGGATGGATAGATAGATTATAGATAGATAGATAGATAGATAGATAGAATCTTTGATGCTAACACATGGTTACTTGACCTCAGCACTATTGCCATTTAATGTAAGATAGATGATTCTCTGTAATGGGCCATCCTATGCACTGCAGGGTGTTCAGCACCGTCACTGGGCTCCATCCACCTGACACCAGAAGCACTCACTGCCCCATTTGTGATCATCAGAGATGTATTCAGATATTGCCAAGGGTCGTCTACGGGCAAAATCACCTGGGTTGAAAAGCACTGCCATAAACCTATATATCTGGGAATTGATGGCACTTGATTAGAAGGCAGCTTTCTTCATAGCCCAAGTACATTTTGATCATTTCAAGTGCACTATATTGATGTGGCAATGATGCTTTAAAAGCAATGTATACACTTCGACTGTATCAATAATGCCATATTAAAATAAAGCCTACCATGTCTATGTATTTTGTTGAAATCAATAATGGAAATAGAAGCAAGCCCAATTGTTTGTCCTAAGATTATAGTTAAACATATAATCATTAAATCAGAAGTTTCTTTCATTGTTTTTTCCTTTTTTTTTTTTTTTTTTTTTTTGAATGGGGCAAGAGAGGAGAAAGTTAAGTATTTGTTAAGAAGTTAAGTATTTGTTCTGGATCCAGTTTAGAGAGACAAAATTTCATGGCATAAAAATCACAAACGGGGCCAGGCACGGTGGCTCAAGCCTGTCATCACAGCACTTTGGAAGGTCAGGGCAGAAGGATTGCTTGAGGTTAAGTGTTTGAGATCATCCGTGGCAACACAGCAGATCCCATCTCTACAAAAAGGAAATAATAATAATCTGTGCTTCATGGTGCACACCTGCAGACTCAGCTACTCAGGAGGCTGAGGCTGGAGGATCTCTTGAGTCCAGGAGACCGAGACCACAGTGAGCTATCATCACACCACCGCACTCCAGCCTGGGTGACAGAGTGACACCCTGTCTCAATTAATTTATTATTATTATTATTTGAGGTGGAGTGTCACTCTATCGTCCAGGCTGCAGTGTAGTGGCATGATCTTGGCTCACTGCAACCTCCACCTCCCGGGTTCAATCAATTCTCCTACCTCAGCCTCTCGAGTTGCTGGGACTATAGACGCCCCCACCATGCCCTGCAAATTTTTGTATTTTTATTAGAGCCAGGGTTTCACCGTGCTGGCCAGGCTGATCTCGAACGCCTGACCTCAAGCGATCTGCCGGTCTCGGTGTCCCAAAGTGCTGGGATTACAGACGTGAGCCACTGCGCCCTGTTATTTAATGTCATTTAATTTTAGCGCACCGAGGGAGCAATGTGTGTGCACATTCATCCAGAACTCATATTCGTTGGGGCCACCAGCCCGGTGATTTACAAGCCACGCAGAGCCGCCTACCTGAAGAGCGCGTCGATCATCCTCTTGGACGGCAGCCTCCAGAGGATGCGCGGCCATGGGTCCCCCGAGGCGCTGCAGTCCAGCTTCAGGGTCCCTCCGTACGTGACGTCCGTCCTCCGCGGGGAGGTGCCCGTGATGCGCGCGTTGGCTGCTGCGCGCTGCACGTTCAGCTGCACAGTCCTGCGCGCGGAGCCTACCATGTTGGCGGCCACGCACTCATAGCGCCCGCTGTCCTTGGGCGCTAGGTTGCGGATGTAGAGCGTCCCGTTGGGGAAAACGAACAAGTTCCCGTGGAGGAACTGCGAGGGGCGGATCTGGGTACCGTCCGCGAGCACCCAGCGCACGCTGGGCAGGGGCGCAGCCTTGGCAGTGCAGTGAATGTGAATGCTGAGCCCCGGGGGCAGAGAGATGTTCTCTAGCTTCTCCTGGTGAATAACGGGAGGCAGTGCCGCCACGTGCAGGCGGATGGCCAGGCTGTCCGCCCCGGCTGCGTTGCTGGCCACGCACTTATAGACGCCCCTGTCTGAGAAGGACGCCTCCTTGATGGAAAGGGTCCGGTTTTCGTGCAGGGTGATGCGGCCCTCCACGGGGGAAACAGTTTGCCACACCCTCCTGTCGGGGAAGATCCAGGAAATCTGGGGAGCTGGGGTCCCTTTGGCCAGACACTCCATTGCAATGGTGTCTCCCAGGTAGACCGTGACGTCCTGGTAGTGAGAGGCTAGGATTTGCGGCTGCTGCACGGTGACCGAGAGCAGGACCACCATCCTGTCCAGGCCGTGCAGGTTGCTGGCAGTACACATATACTGGCCTCGATCTTGCACTTGAACCTTCCGTATCACTAAGGTACCGTTGTTGAGAACCTCAAACCGTTGTATCCTGGTATTCGGAGTCATAAGAGCTCCTGGAAAAAATTAACACAGTCAGCTTTGGCATAAACTGTGCCCTTTTGATAATGCCCAAACAAGCAGTGTTAGTTAATTAAGCTAATTCTCCACCTTATCACCCAAGCAGCAAAAGCAAATGCAGAAAGTAGAATGTTTTAGTGTTTTTAAAAGTATTTTTTTATGTTTATTTTCTTTGTTAGAGACAGGGTCTTACTCTGTCTCCCAGGCAGGGGTGCAGTGGTGCAATCATAGCTCACTGCGGTCTCAACCTCTTAGACCCAACCCTCTAAGTAGGTGGAACTACAGGTGCAGGCCACCACTCCTGGATAATTTAAATTCTCTCTCTCTCTGTCTCTCTCTCTCTCTGTGTGTGTGTGTGTGTGTGTGTGTGTGTGTGTGTGTCTGTGTGTGTGTGTGTTAAGATAAGTCCTTGCTGTGTTACCCAGGCTGGTCTTGAACTCCTGGCCTCAAGTGATTCTCTTGTCTTGGCTACACAGAGTGCTGGGATTACAAGTGTGAGCCACCACACCCAGCCTGTTTTGGTCCTAACCATTAAAGAAATGTGAAACTGAGATACCACCTCATGCCTGCTGGAATGGCTATTATCAAAACAACGAAAAACAACAGACGCTGGTGAACATGTGGAGAAAAGGGATCCCTTGTACACTGTTGGTGGGAACATAAATTGGTACAACGATTATGGAAAACAGTATGGAAGTTCCTCATAAAACTAAAAATAGAGCTGCCCTGTGGTCTAACAATCCCACTACTGGTTATATATCCAAAGGAAATGATGTCAGTATGTTGACAAGACATCTGCATTCCCATGTTTAGCACAACAGTCAAAATATGGAATTAACCTAAGTGTCCATCAGTGACTGAATGGATAAAGAAAATGTGGTACATACATATGCACGATGAAATACCATTCTTTTTTTTTTTTAAAAAAGGAAATTCTGTCATTTGCCACAACATAAATGAACCTGGAGGACATTAGGTTACATGAAATAAACCAGGTACAGAAAGACAAATACTGTTTGATCTCACTTATATGTACAATGCAAGAAAGTTGGACTCACAGAAGCAGAAGCAGATAGTGGAATGGTGGTTACCAAGGGCTGGAGGTGGGAGAAAAGGGAAGATATTAATTAAGGAGTATAAAGTTCAGTTAGAAGAAATAAGCTCAGGTGATATTATACTCATGACAGCTATAATTAATTACAATTTAGCTTATACTGGAAAATTGTTGAGAGTAGATTTTGTGTTGTCATCACACACACACGAAGTAAGTATGCTGTAAAAAAAAGGATAGAGAAAAATAATGTTTTGTTTCTCTTTTTCATTTTTACAATAGTCCCAGAAGCAGGGCCATCTTCAGGCAAAGGATGGCAAACATATATAATACAAAATATATATAAAATCCTCCTGTGTTTTATACAGAATTCTGGGAGCAGGCATGAGTCCCAGTCACTTCCAAGGTGAGCTAAGATGCCACAAGCAATAGAGACATAGCCTCTCCCTTATTTATTTATGCTTATGCTGTTCTCTTGAATTCCTTGGGATAGCTGGCTGCATTGACATCCCAGGCTTGCAGTGGCCAGCTACCCCTGTCCAGAGAGGTCCCTGAGTCCACAAGAAAGGTAAATTAATCCCAGAACGTTAGGAGGCCAAGGCAGGGGGATTACTTGAGCCCAGGTGCTCCAGACCAGCCTAGGCAACATGGCTAAACTTTGTTTCTACCAAAAAAAAAAAGCTGGGCATGGTGGCATGTGCCTTTGATCCCAGTTACTTGGGAGGCTGAGGTGGGAGGATCACTTGAGCCTGGGATACAACAGAGGTTGCAGTGAGCCATGATCATCCCACTGCACTCCTGCTTGGGCAACAGAGTAAGACTCTATTTCATAAAAAGAAAGAGGAAAGAAAGAAAAGAAAGAAAAAAAAGAAAGAAAGAGGGAAGGAGGGAAGAAAGAAAGAGAGAGAGAGAGAGAAAGGAAGGAAGGAATGAAGAAAGGAAGAAAGGAGGAGAGAGAGAGAAAGAAAGAGAAAGAAAGAAAGAAAAAGAAAGAAAGATCGAATAGCTTGATGGGGCCATTCCCTGCTTGAGTTGAGCATGAACTCATGCTTCTCAGTGACATCTGACCTCTTACCACTCTAGCCAGTGGGTGGAGTCAGGGGACATAGGTCCTTATTTATCTCCACTCTCTATACGCTCCATATTTCACACTATGTGACCTCCTGGGGCTCTACCATCATCCAAGTCTGTATTAATTGTGTGTTTCTGATGCTCTGGCATTCGGGGTTTTGCTGACCCTGGGGAAACTGCTTGTCCCAAAGCTAGATAATTGCTAGAGACAGCAAACCAGTCAGTTGTGAGTGCACCTGGCATATATAAACCAATCAATCCGGAGACCACATCCTAACCACCTCCTTTATTGGGCTGTCTGATTCCAAGTGATTATCCTCCAGCCTTAACTACCCCAGGGTCAGGTACCACACAACTAGAGACAGCCCCATGTGCTCCAGAGCCTGCTGACATTTTTCAAACTACTCAATTCTAAGCCTCGCCTGCTTCTTCCCCCAAAACCACAACACACAAAAAAGGTTCTTGCCTACACTTTCCCCCATCTCTCTGCTTCCTAACCAAACTTGGTGCTTCCCTCTGTGGCCCTGCATGATGTGATGTGAACTGTGAGTAACAAACTATCTTTTCAATGGCGGTCATCTCCTGATCTGTTGGCCTAACCATACAGGCATGCAATGAAACTGTAAATGAGACCTCAAGCTCTCATAACATGGAATCCCTGTGACTGATAGAGATGCCCAAATTTATAAAACAGAACCAAGCAACCATGGAAGAGTGAGAGAACAGCGATCCAACGCTGTTTGTTCTTGGAGCAATATCTCTTGACAAGCAGCTTGCCAGAGACTTCCAGTCTGGGGTTTGGAAACCACCCAATCAGGGCTCATCTATTTGGACCAGCCAGAACTAAACAAATTTGAATTCTTAATTTGTGTAAATGGACCTGATTGGGAACCAGTGTAGGAGCTGTCTCTATTCTCTTTGTTCTTCAGAGAGCTCACTTTTCACTTGCACTGAAGGCTATGTCCACTCAATCTGCAGACTGTATCTTTTTAATTGAAAATAAAACTCCTCCTTTATCTTCCACAGATCTCATGGACTTTTGTTAACAATGAAATATAATAATAAAATCCACATGTTTAAACAGGGGAGCCCAAGAGAGCCCTGAATTTTAGGACTCCTTCCTTTCTTCTCCCATGTTACTGAATCTTCCTGGGTCTGGACTTCTCCTGTGCACTATTCATTTCATTCTGACCAGTGCCTTTACCCTTTGAATGAAGCTTTCAAATCCTGGAAGCTTGCCATCATTTCCATCCTCAAGAGGAACTCATACTCTCTGAGAAGGTATACAAAATTACTTGCTTTCGCTATGAAAATAATTTCATAGTGGATGGATTATTCTGGCACAGAACAGACATTGCAAAAAGGCCACTACTCTGGTGTGTTTACAGAAGCAACCAAGACCACAGCTGTCTCCTCCAAAACCAGGATTAGCAGCCAGGTGAGTCTGCCCAGCCCACCGGGTCTTAGAGAGCAGGCATTGCTTGGTGCTGACATAATCTCCCTACTTTTCAGGCAATGCAGCTAAGATGCCACCCAACTTGATGGTTGAGCCATCCCAAATGACAGGTGACCAGGGGCATGGTCATCGCCACCCACCAGCTGACCCTCACTCGTGGAGTCCCACCTCCCCACTGAGGCATTTTATGATGCAGAGGTCCAAGAGTACCTCTCTTTCATCTGGCTTGAGGTGAAAGAGAAGAACCACTGAAACCTCCTGCCAATCATCCTTATAGCTCCTGGAGCAGTTATAGGGTGACCTTCTATTTCTCTCTGATGACTCAACAAGAGAGCTTAGTTTATCTGAAAACAAAGGCATGATAAAATCATGCCATCCACAACATTCAACTTCAACACTTTTGAAAGTGAGCAAATCTCACTTGGCCATGCATTGAGAGAAATAGCTCTTGTCCAAAAACAAGAGCTAGCTAACAAATGAGCAGCCAGCATTGAGAGCTGATTATGGAAAATGTAGAAGAAAAATGTGCATGAATGTCTGGTGAGGAGACATAATCCAAAGATACTCTGAAATGGCCTACAATGTGAAGGACCCTAAGGATTTATACAAATGGGGTTTCCCAGAAGGAGAATGGGTTCCTTCAAGGACATAACCTTTTTGGAATAAAAATCCTATGGTGTCCACCATTTCCCACTTCCAGTAAAATTTATTATGACATTATTATGAAAACCTATGACTTCAAGTGCTGAGCTTATCAAAGAAGTAAACAATTGCCCTAGGCTCAGAGTCTCTGTGAACCTCTGAAATAATTCCAACATTTGGGAGATAAAGCAGTACAAAGAAAGTACAGCTAAGTGCTAGTAGCATAAACCATTTCTGTATTATGCAAGGGAAGGCAAAACACACACACACACACACACACACACACACACACACACACACACACACACACGCTCCTCTGATCAGAATCCAAGGCCGAAGATACATTTGTGTTGAGAGAGAAGGAAAGAGAAAGGAGAAAAGGTATGGTCTTTTGTGCAGGCTGTGATTCTCCGGTTTCATTTTCTTCTGTAACCTAGACATTGTTCTGCCATTCAGAGAAAGCAGATGGTCAATTTAGGAAGCTGGCTGCTCTTCAAGTGTCTGTCTCAGGACTCCAGGTATAGACCATTTTTATGTGCTGAAATGTGTCCCTCCCAAATTTATACATTGAAGTCCTAACCCCAAGGAACTCAGAAAATGACTGCATTTGGAGATAGGGTCTTTACAAGGTGATTAAGGTTAAATGAGGTCAGTAGGGTGGGCTCTAATCCCATAGGACTGGTGTCTTTATAAGAAGAGATTAGGACCCAGACAAACAGAAGTTAGACCATGCAAGGGAGTAGGAAGAAGACAGCATCTACATACCAAGGAGAGAGACCTCAGAAGGAACCAATCTTACCAACACCTTGATCTCGGACTTCCAATATCCACAATTATGAGAAAATAACTATCTGTTACTTAAGCTGTCCAGTTTGTGCTACTTTTTCATGGCAACCCAAGCAGGCTAACACAATCATATGTCTAGGTTCAAATCAAAGAAGCATCTGATTAGCACTTGGAAAACTAGAAGCTGATCTCTGACCAAGCTGGGTTTACCTCTGCAAGCTGGTAGAAGGGAATGGGGGATTTACAGACCACCTCTGACATCCACTTAGCCCTCACGTGGGTGGTTGAAGGCTTTTGTACTGGAGCCAACTGAAAACAATGAGAGGCTCTCTTATAGAGTATTTCAGACGTGGGTTATTCTCTAACTAAAGGACCTATTAGATGTTTCCATGACTCCATTTAAATCTCACATTCGTTCTAGTCTCACATTCTTCTTGTCTCTGCAAAGAAACAGACTTAGATCTAAGTTTTCAGATGACTCCTCTCATCCTACCAATTCATTCTCTTCTGAGTTTCTGGTTGTGCCTAAAGTAAGACTCCAGTAAATTTCTCCTAAACAACCTCTCGTTTAAGTGTAGATTGGGTACACATGGACATAAAGATATGAAAAATAGACACTTGGGACTACCAGAGGAGAGAGGGAGGGGTGGCAAGTGCTGAGAAAACCACCTTTTGGGTGCTATGTTCGCTATCTAGGTAATGGGATCATTTGTACCTGAAACCTCAGCAACACACAACATATCCGTGTGACAAACCTGCACATGTTTTGGCATCTAAAATAAAAGTTGAAATTATAAAATAAAAATAAACACTCATTCAAGTAAAAAAAAAAATCCTCAAAGGTGTTATAAAAATTCTGCTAAGGTGTTTATGTTCACTACATTCTTTTTTAAGGTATTATATTGCGAGCCAATAAAATAAAAATTGACCAAAAAAAGTGGATGCTTAAACATGTTACCTGTGGAAACCTTTGTCCAAGTAATGAAAGGCTTGGGTTTCCCTGTTGCCTCACAGGGGAACACAGCGTCTGCCTCTGCGGTGGCGGACACAGTCTGTGGGGAATTGGTGAGGATTTGGGGCTTTTCCCCAAGCGACCAGAATTTGGAGGCAGGCGGTCCTCCCCCAAAGAACTTTGAGGCACTCTGGTGGAAGTTTCCTGAGGACTGGACAGAAGATGTTATGAAGGAGACAGAACTCTGGGTGGACGAGACCAGGGGGATATTCTGTAGGTTAGTTGAGGGTGACGCCGTGGTCCGCGGAGCGTGCAACAGTGGAGGTGCCGGAGGGCCAAAGTCCAGATGGAAGGTGCTATGGGAATGTATCCTATTGTAGAAACCTGGATTAACTTTTCTCTCTCTCATTACTGGGGCAGGAGAGGTGGGTATCTGGGGTTTCAGGGTGACTCCCAACTGTGGAAAAGAAAGAGTCTTGTTGGTAAAGAAAGGGAATCTTCCATTGGGATAATGAGGAATTCTTGGACTTGGAGGCTTTCCAACTGGGTTTCTTGCCTCAGGGATGTTATTTCCAAACACTTTGGAGTAGCCATTGAGTTGCTCAGTTCTTCGGTCGGCAAACTTACTAGAAATGCTGGGTTTGGACATGTGTGATGGGAGAGGAGTTGTTGTACTCGATAATCTTGGATTGGTAAACTGCTTGCTCTCTGGCAAAGCCCTAGAAGGATATGTAGCTATTTCTGGTTTGTTGGTCCAGTGACGAGGTGACTGGAAAGTTACAAAGTATCTGAAGGTGCTTTCTGTGGACGTTTCGGGCGGCCTCACTGTTCCCCTTGGTAGGAAGGGTTTGGCAGGGATTCTGGCTGGTTGATGAGAAGTATGAACTCTTCCATCCTGGTGGTGAATATCTGGGCTAGGTGGTAGAATCTTACTATCAAATTCTTGCTTTTCCAACTCCTGCTTTGTAGGCAAGTTAAATGCATCCTGGTTGGAAGAGGGAGTTGATAATTCATTTGGCCCTGACATATGCTGTGTTCCCTCATTGTTCACTGGGGCTGCTTTGGTTTCTGGATTTCCCACATAATTAAAGAAAACATTTTCCTTGGAATATCTAGATGTTTGAGATGTTCTTGGACTAAGAAGTGCTGACTTTGTGGTGGTGGTTTGTCCCAAAGACACGAAAATCATGGGTGGGGGTGGGGATGCTGGCTCCTTCATCCAGGCAGAAGTAGGGATGTGATTCTGGGGTCTAGTTTCAGATTGGAGAACAGCCACTGTGGTTTCATGATGATCTTGACCACGGGTGGTGGTTTCTGCCTGACTTGACGACACCTCCACTTTTATGCTTGCGAGAGTTGTGGAAGAACCAGCTTCTTCCTGTTGAAACGGTGTGGAGAGTGTCACAGAGGACGAAAACTCAGAAGTAAAATCCACCTCCTCCAGCTCTTTAAGAAGGGGATGGTCTGTAAGCTTTTCCCCAGAAGTGGTAACAGGTATGTCTGTGTGCAGCCTCCTAGGCTGAGCTGTCCTTGTTGGGGTTCCTGGAAAGCCTACAGAAGAGGATTCTTCCTTAAATTCTCCCACGGTGGAGACCAAGGAGTGAGAAGTTGGTAGGACATTAGTGACTGACCCACCAGGGACTGAAGTGTCACTTTTATATTTGTTGACATTTGTGGAAACATCATCCTTAATTTCTTTTCCATCTGATGTGGGTTTATACGTGATTGGAAGTGTCTCTTGGACTTTATGGTAAGATGAATATATTTTTGTGGTGGTTGTCATGTAATCTAAGGAATCATAAGGGTCCTCAGCTTTCAGAGAAACAGTTCTAGGCAAAAGCATAGTTTCTGAACTGGGAGTAACAATGTTTCTACGTTTATTTTCTGGAGGAGAAGAGCTGGGCTTGGAAGCAGATGCTCTTGAGCTCACTGTAGAAGGGGTATGTTGATGTTTATTTGGCCTCTTCCCGTGTTTTTTCCGTGAGGTTCCCTTGGATATGGGTTCTGCATTCTTCTCCATTTCTAACTGTTTGGGAGTATTAACTGTGTTATCCACCCAAGATGTAGGAACCAGAGAACTCTCCACTTGATTTGAACTCTTAATTTCAGGTGCTTGAGTTGGTTGAGTAGAAAAATTCTCTGATGGGGCAAAAGTTGTGGGTGGGGTTTGCTTGTTCCGGTGGCGGAATTTGTGGGGGCGTAATCTCCTTCTCCCATTGGGTCTCCTCCGAGAAGGGTGAGTGGTCATGGTGGATGATGGAGCAACTTTTTGCCTTGATGTTGTTGCTGTTGTGGTGTCTTTGTCTAGCTGGGTGCCAACTGTGGTTTCCGCAGGCTTCTTAACTGGAGACATACTGCTCGTTATACCCAGTGTGGAGTGAGGCAAAGTGTTGAATTTGCTCTCTTTCCCCTCACTGTCAGAACTTCTGGAGTGTGTGGGGTCTCCCTCTAGCATATCTCCTCTCTGTAGTGTCTGAGACTTCTCTTTCACACCCTTTTTAATCAGGAAGATGTCTTGAGTGCTTAAACTACTTTTCACAAGCTGGATGTTGTCTGTCGGTCCTTGTAGATGTAATTGGCCTGGGACACCTGGTTCCCCTACAGTAGAATCCTCAAATGACTGTAATGTACTGGAGTCAGCCACCCACATGGTGGGGGTTGGAGTAAGGTATGCAAAGGTGTCTTCTTTCATCTTATCCTCATCTGGTTGTGAATCAGTCTCCAAATCTGGGTCAAAGTATTGCACGGGCTCAGACTCAGCCAAGGAGACAGTATCCAGTGGAGGCTCATACTCACTGGATGTGGGCTCTGGCACGGATCCAACATCTGCGGTAGACCAACCCTCTGTTGCCGTCTCTTCATGGGTGGTCTCTTCATAGACTGTGCCTAAGGTGTACAGAGTAGGAGATGGTTCATAAGACTCAGATATAAGTGTAGGGGCTGCAATCCACTTCAGGTCACCTTTGGTGGAAGTTATCTCCTCAGTCTTCTCGGAAAACTCATCAAAAACTTCTTCCAGAGGTGTGCTTGTTACTTTGTGTTCAACAAGAATAACTCCACTGTGGTTGTGTTCTAGCCCCATACTGGCTGAGGAAATGGTACTCAAAATGTGTTCTTCTTCACCAAGTAGAGGTACATCTGCTGAGGATTCTTCAGCACTGGTTGCCGTCTGCACAGGAGATGCTGACGGGGGAGAAACAGCAGCCAAAGATGGTGTGACTTCTAGATTTAAGGATGGAGGAGTTGTGGTTTTAATGACCTGGGGTACTTCTGTGCCCTTAGGGAGATTTTTCCCACGAACTTTGGCTAAAATATCAGCCCAGCGCTCTGGATTAATCTGTTTGTTTGCCATGTTTATCCTTCGTCTAGATTCAAACCCTCTGCGACCTTCTGCAACATTGGTCTCTGGTTCTTTTTCTGAATGCTTCCAGAGTTTCAGCTTTCTTCTCCCTTTCTTGGCTTTCCTATCTCCATCCTTTGTTTTCAGGAACACTTCTTGGTCCTTTGGATGTAGAAGTTTTCTTGAAGTGTTCTCTTCATCTCCCATGCCTGAGCCTCCTTCATCCTCCACGATGTCTTCTCTCACTCTGGAAAGAGCCTTTGCACCAGGGCGTCTGCCTTTTTTGGATGACGAGCCAGACCCTTTCTTGGTCACTGTGATTCCCACCATAAAATGGTCTGCCCCTTGCTGATTAACAGCCACACATCTGTAGTAACCACTATCACTGACTTGGACCTTTGGGATGGAAAGAGTTCCATTTGGCAGCATGTATACGTGTGATGTGTTAGCCAAATCATTAATTATCCTTCTGTTTGGAAGAATCCAGCTAAAGTGGGCTTCAGGTATTGCTAAAGCATTGCAAGGCAACATCACCGTCTCCCCTGGGTTCTTGCCAATTGTCACTGTGTCTCTGTCGGCTGACTGAGTGGAGGGAGACTGCACAAATACCCTATATGCCATGCGGTCCATTTCATCCCTCACTTGAGCAATGCACTGGTACATGCCCGAGTCAGATGGCTCCATGGAGTTGATCCTCAGCCAGCCACTGCTGAGAATGGAGAACTTGCTGTCTGGGTCGTCCATGGGCGCTTTCAGGATGGAACCATCTGGAAGCACCCAGAAGATAGATGGACTCTCAGAAGCTTTCACATTGCAGCTCAGCTGGCATGGATCCCCTTCCAGGACAATCTGAGCTCTTTGCAGAGCTCCACTAGGCTCAATCATTACCCAGCTTCTGCCTCGAGCCTGCCTTGTATCTGTGGTGGATATTGTTTGAGAATACTGGGTGTAGTAGGAAAGTAGCACCTTCTTGGCCGTACTCTGACGTCGATTCAGCTGGATATCTATAGACGGCTGCAGGACCCATTCTGGTTCTGCAGTAGCCTGGGCTCTCACGCCTGTGTAGTAAAGCGCTTCCTCATCAGCATCCTGCCTGTACTGGTAGCTGACGCTGGGGTCTTTGCTGAGCATGAGCTCTCTGTGTAGCTTCACGGGAACTTCGCTGTAGTATGCTATCAATTTCCATAGCTTTTCATAGTTTTCCCGAGTCATCGGACACTCAAAGTCCAAGGCCACTGTTGCATTGATGTCAATACCTGGAGGATCTGTTTGGTTCAAGTGAATTTTGTACACATTCATTGGTTTCTTGATGTCACACACCAAGCTCACCATGTTCCCGTGCTCGTCGGTCATGTTCAAAGAGATGCTCCACTGGGGGAGCTGGAATTTCTCCAGGGCAAGCTGGCCACCACCATCCTCTTCGTGTTCTTGCTCCTCCTCAGTACTCATGCTCCTGTTCTGTCTCAGAGGGGACTCTATGGAAGGCTTCAGGCAAGTCATGTCCTTCAGCTTGTGAATCTCATGTTTGTACAACTTCTTTGGACTGGAACACATTGCACACAACTGACCACCTTCATAAGCTTTGTCCTTTTTACACTTCAGAATTCCTAAACAAATAAACAAATAGACACTCAATAAGTTAAGGAGCCAAAGAATGGCATGCCTTGCACACGGCCAGAGGATACAGCCCATGTTTGCCTCTGTATCACCCAGCTGCAACTCCATAACCGATGAATCCCATGCATGAGTTGCCTTTGAGGCTTAATGTTAAACCATAGTTTTAGCACACTGTGTGGTAACTAACAGGTGTTTTATAACTGCTTAACCATGAGTAATAATTTTTAATTAAAAATAAAATACTAATGGGTATTTAAAAATATTTCTAAGTTAAAGAAAACAACTTCATTCACATACATTATGCAATGTGCCTTCTGTGGAAGTTCAGGAGAATCTATATAAATAACTACAAACTGAGGAAAAATTTTAGGTAAAAGGATGAATCTCTGCATGTATGACATCATATCTACTTTTTGTTGTTTGTTCATCTTGATATATATATATCAATATATATACACAAAAATATCTTCACATATATCTATATATATACAAATATGTAGCTATCTTAATAGATATATTTATACCTATTAGGTATTTATATAATATATAGATATCTATCACAATATAT
>PVKP010018675.1:29126-43976 GCA_004027715.1 Plecturocebus donacophilus | reverse complement strand
AAAAAAAAAAAAAAAAAAAAAAGAAAGAAAAAAAGAAAAGAAATGGGGGGGGGACACATTGAACCCATAGCAGTAGTGTTGGGGTGGAGGTTCTTAGCCAGGGCACTCAGTGCAAATATCTTTTCTGACACTCTGATCAAGGGCAAGTTACTCAGCTTTTCTTTGCCACAAGATTCCTTATCAATGCAAGAGAAAAAAGAACCATCGCCTCCACATCACAGGGCTGTGTGGACTTTATGATAGTGTTCTCTTTTGAACTTATAAAAACAATTTGATACAAATCAAAATGTCATGTGTGTCTGTCTTTAAGTGTTGAGATTCCATAAGTGCTACAGGATGAATTCTGTCACCCTAAAGTTCATACATGGGTGTGACTTGGAATGTGACTGTATTTGGAGTCACATCTTTAAAGAAGCGATTAAGGGCAGGTAAGGCTGTTTGGGTGGCTCCTAATCCAATGTGACTTGGGTTGTTATGAGAGGAGTAAATTTAGACATACCGGGTGACATTAGAGATGGGAGGACACAGGATTGCCACGTGAGGACACAGGGAGAAGGACCATTACGTCAAAGCCAAGGCAAGGCCTCTAGAAACCCAAAACCTGCTGAAACCTTGAACTTAGACTTCCTGTCTTCAGGACTGTGAGGTTTCACTCTGTCTCAGCCTCCCGAGTAGCTGGGATTACAGGGACCCGTCACCACGCTCAGCTAATTTTTGTGTTTTTTAGTAGAGACAAGATTTCACCATGTTTGCCAGGCTGGTCTCAAACTCCTGACCTCAGGTGATCCACCTGCCTCGGCCTTCCAAAGTGCTGGGATTACAGGTGGGAGCCACTACACCTGGCTAATACAATAAGATTTTAAAAAAAGATTTTGCTTCTTTAATAAATGGGAGACTAGGCTGGGTGGCTCACACCTGTAATCCCAGATCTTTGGGAGGCTGAGGGGGGTGGATCACCTGAAGTCAGGAATTCCAGACCAGCCTGGCCAACATGGTGAAACCCCATCTCTACTAAAAATACAAAAATTAGCTGGGCATGGTGGCAGGTGCCTGTAATCTCAGCTACTCGGGAGGATGGGATAATCGCTTGAACCAGGGAGATGGTGGTTGTAGAGAGCTGAGATCGCGCCATTGCACTCCAGCCTGGGCAGCTAAGGGAGAATCCTTCTCAAAAAAAAAAAAAAAAAGAGCCGAGCGTAGTGGCAGGTGCCTGTAATCCCAGCTACTTGAAAGGCTGAGGCAGGAGAATCGCTTGAACCCAGGAGGTAGAGGTTGCAGTGAGCCGAGATCAAGCCACTGCACTCCAGCCTGGCAACAGAGAGACTGCTTCTCAAAACAAAATAAAACAATTCACTTCCTGCCCAGTCTCTCACAAGCATCCCCAGGGGTTCTCAGGAGGGCTCCACATGGCTCCTCTAGGCACTGCAGGTGGCTGGCAGGACAGACCCAGCAGCCAGTTCTTCAGGGCTCTGTTCCTCTACTCTCTCATTGTCTGTCCCCAAGTGAGGTGGCGCGAACAGAGAGGTGAGTCTCCGAGAGGTGTGGATATGACAGCCAAAGCGGGTGGGATAAAGGGCTGGGAAGCCCAATACAGAGGTGGGGCTACCAGGCCACAGGCTGCTTTGGAGCTCCCACTTGACATGTGGTACTTCCTGACCCCTAATCCCTGGGCAGAGCAGGGATCCCTAATCCTTCTCTAATGCCTGGCAGGCACTTCCAGGAACTCTCTCAGAGGAAAAAAAAAGCGAGGAACTCCCTCCCCTCTCCACTGTGCAGGACAGAATAACTTTGATTTCAGGTAAGGATAGTCCAACAAAATGTCATGCATGCCAACAACTTACATGAAATATTAACCAGTCAAGTCTAGAAATATTTGGGGGGAGAAATCATGACTAAGTAGACTTGATCACAACAAGCCAAGAAGAAAACGAACAAACCACCACCAGAGATGAAAAGGAGAACAGAAAAGTTATTATCATCCCACTGGATGCATAGAAAGCATTCAGTGATTTAAACTCATTCATATTTAAAACTCTTAAATAATAGAACATTTAAAAATGATAAAAAAAAAAAAATAGAAGGAAAAAGGACAAAAAGAATGGGAAGAGAGACTGGGTGGGTGCTGGTAATCCCAACACTTTGAGAGGCCAGGCAGGAAGATCATTTGAGCCCAGGAGTTCAAGACCAGCCTAGGAAATATACTAAGACGCTGTCTAGGCCTATTTAAAAAAAAAAAAAAAAAAAAAAAGCCAGGTGCGGTGGCTCACACCTGTAATCCCAGTACCTTGGGAGGCTGAGGCGGGTGGATCATGAGACTGAGATTATCCTGACTAACACAGTGAAATCCCATCTCTACCAAAAATACAAAAAATTAGCTGGGCATAGTGGCATGTGCCTGTAGCCCCATCTACTCGGGAGGTCGAGGTAGGAGAATCACTTGAACCTGGGAAGCGGAGGTTGCAGTGAGCCAAGATTGTGCCACTGCACTCCAGCCTGGGTGACAGAGCAAGACTGTCAAAAAAAAAAAAAAAAAGAAATGGGGCCGGGCATGATGGCTCACACCTGTAATCCTACCACTTTGGGAGGCTGAAGTGGGCAGATCACAAGGTCAGGAGTTTGAGCCTAGCCTGACCAACATGGTGAAACCCTATCTCTACTAAAAATACAAAAAGTAGTCTGTAATTCCAGCTACTTGGGAGGCCGAGGCAGGAGAATCGTTTGAACCCAGGAGGCGGAGGTTGCAATGAGCAATAGAGCGAGACTCCATCTCAAAAAAAAAAAAAAAAAAAAGAATGGGAAGAGACAACTGCAGATCAGAAATATCAACATTTTGGAAGCTGGACAACTGTAACGGCATCACAGACCTGAGAAAGCTCAGTGGTTTTCAGGAAAAGGACAGATAGACAGCTGGGAGAGAGCCAAGAAATACCCCAATTTGCATTGAGAAGCCCCCAAAGCTTACGTATGAGAGACAACAGGTCCTTCTGAAGGCCAACGTATAGGAAAAAGGACTTGGAAAAAGGACTGGTTGAAAGTCTGTAAAAGAAGCTGTTAGGACCCTCTGCCCCCCCCCACTCAAAGATCCATTCATCTTCCCTATGCAGCGAGGTAACTGACAGAACTATTTGGAAAGATGAACCACAGAGGCTTTTAGAATCTAGGATACCAGGTTCAGCTAAGGGTGAAGGTGTTTATACTAAAAAGGGAAGGGGATGCGGTGGCTTGCACCTGTAATTCCAGCACTTTGGGAGGCTGAGGTGGGTGGATCACTTGAGGCCAGGAGTTCGAGACCAGCCTGGCCAACATGGCAAAATACAAAAATTAGCTGGGTGTGGTGGTGCAACCCAGTAATCCCAGCTACTCGGGAGGCTAAGACAGGAGAATCATCTGCACCTGTGAGGTGGAGGTTGCAGTGAGCCGAGATTGCTCCACTGCACTCTAGAGACTGTCTCAAAAGATAAATTAATTAAAAATAAATAAATAAAAAGAGAATAATATTTAAGTGCTACACACTTAGAGGTAAAACCACCCCCTTCTCCCCCCCGGCATGATGACAGCTCAGCACTCACTAAGAAAATGTCTGAGGTGCTGGGTGAGGTGGCTCAAGCCTGTAATCCCAGCACTTTGGGAGGCCGAGGCGGGAGGATCACCTGAAGTCGGGAGTTTGAGACCAGCGTGACCAACATAGAGAAAACTCATCTCTACCAAAAATACAAAATATTAGCCAGGTGTGGTGGCACATGCCTGTAATCCCAGCTACTAGGGAAGCTGAGGGAGAATTGCTTGAACCTGGGAGGTGGAGGTTGCAGGGAGCTGAGATCGCACCATTGCACTCTAGCCTAAGAAACAGGAGCAAAACTGTCTCAAAAAAAAAAAGGAAAGAAACTCCTGCACTTGGGACTCTTCCAGATCTCACTCTCTGCATCTCATCTGGCTGCGTGTTTGTATCCTTTAAAATACCCTTTGTAATTAACCAGTAAATGTGTTTCCCTAAGTTTTGTGAGCTGCTCTAGCAAATTAATCAAACCCAAAGAGGGAATGTGTGAGCCCCCACTTGAAGCCCCCTAATCAGAAGTTCCAGAGACCTGGACTTGTGACTGGTATCTGAAGCCAGGCAGCCTTAGGGACTGAGGCCCCCAAATGGTCGGATCTGAAGCTATCTCCAGGAAGACAGCATCGGAATTGAATTAAATTATAGGACACCCAGCTGGTGCATAAGAGAAAAAAATCCCACATTTGGTCACAGAAGCCTTCTGGGTCGATGGCTGTTATTGTGTGAAAGCAGAGGAGAGACAGTTTGAGTGTTTTTCCTACACACCAGCCAAGCTACCAATCAAGTGAGAAGTTAGAATAAAAGTACTTTAAGCACAAAAGGTCTCAAGAAATTGAGGCCAGGCGTGGTGGCTCATGTCTGTCAACCCAGCACTTTGGAGGCTGAGGCGGGTGGATCGCTGGAGCCCAGGAGTTTGAGACCAGCCTGGGCAACCCGGCAAAACCCTGTCTCTACTGGGGAGGCTGAGGTGAGAGGATCACTTGAGCCCAGGAGGTGTAGGCTGCAGGGAATGGTGACCACGCCACTGCACTCCAGCCTGGGTGACAGAACGAAACCTTGCTCCAAAAATAAAAAGTTGACGTCTCATGTATTTGCTTTTTTCTAGGAAGTTTACAGAGGATGTGCCCTACCAAGAAAAAGATATAAACCAATGAAATGATATGTGATCTAGGAAACAGGGAATCCCACCTAGGAGAGAGGCAAGAGGCATGCTGAGGACGCAGGTGAACAGAAATTCCAGAACATCTGTGCAGCAGGCCTCGCAAGCAACTGGTCCAGATGGAACAGAGAGGAGAGGATTCCAGGAGGCTGTCTGGCCCAGTCTCACTATCCCTATTTTTTTTTTTTTTTTTGAGACGGAGTCTCGCTCTACTGCCTAGGCTGGAGCACAGTGGTGCCATCTTGGCCTACTGCAACCTCTGCCTCCCGGGTTCAGGTGATTCCCATACCTCAGCCTCCCAAGTGGCTGGGAAGGGCCTGCACCACGTCTGGCTAATTTTTGTACTTTCAGTAGAGACAAATTTTCACCAGGTTGGCCAGGCTGGTTTTAAACTCCTGACTTCAGGTGATCTGCCTGCCTTCTCAGCCTCCCAAAGTGCTGGGATTGCAGGTGTGATCCACTGCGCCCAGCCTATCTTTTCCTGAATGTTTTCTGAAGGGTGCATGCAGCCTTGTTCACCTTGATCTTCAGGTCACATGCTCCTGTCATATACTCTTATAGCACTGTGCACCGTCCCTTCATGGCACAGATCAGTGTGGTCATTAAACATCTATTTCTATGATTTCCTGATTGATGTCTGCCTCATCCACTCCTCTTTTTTTTTTTTTTTTTTGAGACAGTTTTGTTCTATCACCAAGGCTGGAGTGCAATGGTGCAATCTCAGCTCACTGCAATCTCCGCCGACCTGGTTCAAGCGATTCTCCTGCCTCAGCCTCCTGAGTGGCTAGGATTAGAGGCATGTACCACCATACCCAGCTAATTTTTGTATTTTTGGTAGAGACGGGGTTTCACCATGTTGGTCAGGATGGTCTTGATCTCTTGACCTTGTGATCTGCCCTCCTCCGCTGCCCAAAGTGCTGGGATTACAGGCATGAGCCACCACGCCCAGCCCTCGCTGCTCTCTCTGCTTTGTCAGGGTGGGGGCTCTGCTATTCTGGCTTATGATTGAACCCCTCCATGCCAAACACAGAGTAAGTGCTTAATACACATTCATTAAAGCACTGACAGAAGGAATGCTGTGTTTTCATACATACCAGAACAGCTAATATAAATTCCTCGCATCTGCCCCCAGGTAAAATTAAGCCAAGCATTGCTGGGAATGTAAAATTCCGCAGCTCCTGTGGAAGACAGATGCCAACTCCTCAAAAAATTAAACATAGGATTACCATATGGTCCAGTGATTCTCACTTCTGGGTGTATTCTCTAAGAACTGAAAACAGGGTCTCAAAGAGATTATTTGTCCACCCAAATTCATAGCTGCCTTATTCACAACAGCCCAAACATAGAAGTGACCCAAGGGTCTGTCCACTGACCAATAAACAAATAAGCAAAATGTGGTACATATAGGCAATGGAATATTATTCAGCCATAAAAAGGAAGGGAATTCTGATATAGGCTACAATATGGGTGAGCCTTGAGGACATGATGCTAAGTGAAAGAAGCCAGTCACAACAAGACAAATACTGTGTGATTCCACTTGTATGAAGTACTTAGAATAATCCAAACCAGAGAGAGAAAATGTAGCATGGTGGCTGCCAGGGACTGGGGGCTGGGAGATGGGGAATTAGTGTTTAGAGGGGTTAGAGTTTCAGCTGTACAAGACGAAAAGAGCTCAGGAGATGAATGGTGGTGATGGGTGCTCAACATTACGAATGTATTTAACACCAATGAGCTGTACACTTAAAATGACTAGCATGGGCCGGGCGCAGTGGCTGATGCCTGTAATCCCAGCACTTTGGGAGGCCAAGGTGGGCAGATCACAAGGTCAAGAGATAAAGACCATCCTGGCCAACATGGTGAAACCCTATCTCTACTAAAAATACAAAAATCAGCCACGCATGGTGGCACGTGCCTGTAATCCCAGCTACTCAGGAGGCTGAGGCAGGAGAATCGCTTGTACCTGGGAGGCAGAGGTTGCAGCGAGCCAAGATCACACCATTGCACTCCAGCCTGGGTGAGAGAGAGAGACTGTCTCAAACAAACAAACAAACAAACAAAAAAACCCAACAACAAAATGCTAGGATGGTAAATTTTATGTTATACGTACTTTAACACAATTTTTTTTAATGGAAAAAAAAAAAAAGCCAGGCACAGGAGCTCACACCCATAATCCCAGCACTTTGAGAGGCCAAGGTGGGAGAATCACTTGAGTGCAGGAGTTTGAGACCAGCCTGGGCAACATAG
The DNA here is from genome assembly GCA_004027715.1 of Plecturocebus donacophilus. Taxonomy (NCBI): domain Eukaryota; kingdom Metazoa; phylum Chordata; class Mammalia; order Primates; family Pitheciidae; genus Plecturocebus; species Plecturocebus donacophilus. Next base: position 37,020 of record PVKP010018675.1, on the reverse strand, counting down.
CAAGACTTCTGCCTCTACAAAAAATAAATCAGCCAGTCATGATGGCACATGCCTATAGTCTTTGCTACTCAGGAGGCTGAGGTGGGAGGACTGCTTGAGCCCAGGAGTTCGAGGCTGCAGTGAGCCATGACTGCACTACTGCACTCAGCCTGGCTAAGAGAGTGAGGACCGGTCTCAAAAAAAAAAAAAAAAAAAAGGAACAAAAAAAGGAAAAAACAGTCATGCCAAGGGCTGGATCCTGTCTATTGGTTCCTTTTTGTAGATGCTCTCAAACCCACTGACTGGATTACTATTTAGCAAACATCCACTCCTCTCCCTCTCCCGTGGGGATGGCATATTCTACACTGGCCTTTGATAGTGGGCTTGGCCATGTTATTGCTTTCGCCACTGAAACGTTGGCATGTGTGGCAGGAGTGGCAGCTTCAAGTGATGTTTACACAGTTTAGCTTGCTTCTCAGACTTCTGCCAGCTTTCTATGAGCTTCTCTCAGGTAGAAGGATGAGGCTTCTGGGGCAAATACAAACCCAACTTTCAGCCTCAAACCAAGCCCCAGCAATCTGTATTCTAAAGCTGAGCTGTCCAGTCAAACCCAGCCGATCAAAAGATGATCCAGAGACCAACAATTAAAAAATAAGTGCTTGGCTGTGTGCAGTGGCTCATGCCTGTAATCCCAGCCAACCCTACCTCTTAAAAAAAAAAATTTGTTTTAAGCTGGACATGGTGGCACATGCCTGTAGCTACCCAGGAGGCTGAGGCAGGAGGATTGCCTGAGCGCAGGCGTTAGAGGCTGCATGAAGTTATGGTTATGCTACTCCTCGGCACCTTGGTGACTTCTTTGATAAAGGTTGGACTCAATCATTAAGCTTCTTTCCAGTGATAGGATTCTGTGGTCTAGAAGGATCTATGCCCCCCCCCCCCAGACTGGCCACCCCTTTCTCACCTGGGTATGGCTCAGCAGGGGGAGGGTAGCGTGGTAGGCTGAGCAGAAAGCCTGGCTGGCTTCCCAGGCCTGCGCTTCTGCAGAGAGGTAGTAACAGTGCTCCTCAGACAACAACCAGCCTGGGAGACATGGCTGGCATCTGGTTCCTGCAAGCACAGAGACCGCTGGTGAGCCGCAGGGTAAACTGCATTAAATAAACAAAGCCTGGCTGCTGCCTCAACTAAAGGGGCATGGAACTGACAAACTCCAGGGTGGGCAGCGCTCCAGGGAGGCTGTATAGTCTGTGCAGTGCACAAAGTCCCTCGGGGCGGTGCCTGGCATCTGATTGCTTATCAGGGTACAAGCTGTGTCCAGTGGGAGGAAGGCGTCAATTTTCCTTTGCTCATCAAGCCCCAGGTCTTCACGTTGCATCTCTCAGTGTCTCTTTCTAATTCTAAGGTGTTGTAAGGGCTGGAAACCCAGTCCCAGTAGTGAAACAGCAGGGAGAGGGGTATGAGGACTGCAGAGGACAGCATACCTGTTCTTGAGGCCAGGACCACAATGACAACTCCGGAGACTGCCAGGAGCACAGCCATGACCGCCAGGGCCCGGCGCAGGGACTTCATGTACACGGACAGCCCTGGGACAGGGGCAAACAGGACAGGCGGGTTAGCGGAGACCATCCCAACCAACCCAACTCAGAACCACAGATACAGCACACCAGCATCGCACCCACCTCGTCCCAGCACCCGCCGCTTCAGCCTGAGATGCCAACATAAACTACAACATTTAGGTTCCAACTTTATATTCAGGAGAAAGAAGCCAGATTTTCTTTTCTTTTCTTTTCTCTTCTTTTTTTGATGGAGTCTTGCTCTGTTGCCTAGTCTGGAGTACAGGGTACAATGTCGGCTCACTGTAACCTCTGCTTCCCAGGTTCGAGCAATTCTCCTGCCTCAACCTCCTGAGTAGCAGAGATTACAGGTGCATGCCACCATGCTCGGCTAATTTTTGTATTTTTTTAGTAGAGATAGTGTTTCACCATGTTGGCCAGGATCGTCTTGAACTTCTGACCTTGTGATCCACCCACCCTGGCCTCCAAAAGTGCTGGGATTACAGGCGTGAGCTACTGCACCCGGCCACCAGATATTCTTAAATACTTAGAAGCTTAAGATTCTAGGCCGGGTGTGGGGGCTCACTCCTGTAATCCCAAAACTTTGAGAAGCCAGGGTAGGAGAATTGCTTGAGTCTAAGAGTTCAAGACCAGCCCAGGCAACATGGTGAGACAGTCTTTATCTGTTTTTTTTGTTTAGTTTTGAGATGGAGTTTTGATCTTGTTGCCTAGGCTGGAATGCAATGGTGCGATATTGGCTTACTGCAACCTCTGCCTCCTGGGTTCAAGCAATTCTTCTGCTTCAGCCTCCTGAGTAGCTGGAATTACAGGTGTGCGCCACCACGCCTGGCTAATTTTGTGTTTTTAGTAGAGACAGGGTTTCTCTATGTTGGTCAGGCTGGTCTTGAACTCCTGACCTCAGGTGATCCACCTGCCTCAGCCTCCCAAAGTGCTGGGATTATAGGCATGAGCCACTGAGCTCGACCGAGACTGTCTTTACAAAAAGTAAAAATGTAGCCAGGCATGGTGGCATGCATCTGTAGTCCCAGCAACTTGGTAGGCTGAGATGGGAGGATCACTTGGGTGTTGGAGGTCAAGGCTGTAGTGAGCCACGATCGTGCCACTGCACTCCAGCCTGGGGGACAGAGTAAGATCCTGTCTCAAAACAAACAGATTCTATATAAGAAAGGGAACAAATAATTGGCCAATAACCATTTATGAAGCACTTAATGACATGACATACAGAAAATAGGGTAAGACCCTGTACTCAAGGAGCTAACAGGTAGGCAAAAGGACCAGGGGATAAAACTACCAAACAAGAGAGGAGTGAGGGCTATCTTGGAGCTTGGTGGGCCTGGCTTAGAGCACCACATGGCTGTTAGTTGTCGGCAGTAGTGTTCCTGATGCTTCAAAACGAAGTGGACCAGATGGCTGGAACGCGGTCGCCAAAAGACAACAAGCAGCAGAGACAGGAGAGCCCTCCAGGAGGGAGAATGGCGCAGCCAAAGGCGCAGAGACGGAACACACTGAAATGCCACATTTAACCCTGCCCTGTTAATGGAGTAACCAGGGAGGCCAGAGACGGGAACTTGGAGAAGAAAAGAATGACTTCAAATGCTTAATTACAGCCATGGTCAGCTACAAACATTCAACTTAGAAATTCACACCCATCTGAAGTAACTGAGCACTCCTGAATTTGACCTTAGTCATGACACTGAAGTATAAAATCAACTATAGCAAAAAGATAACTCTCTTCTCGCAGAAACCCTGCAGCAAGAGGCCCTAGAATTCTCCCACATCTCAGGGACTACGGCCAGCAATGACCACATTATCAGTGTGAGGCTTGTAAGCACGAAATCATCATATTGGCCAACACCTGGAGAAGAAAAGATAATAAACCTAGCCATCACCTAAGTCAATATAATTATGGTGGCTGAACACTAAATTTAGCTCTACCTTTTATACAACAAAGCAGTAAAGAAATACAGTTGGTTACAAACATCTCACACACTTAATTCCAAGGAAGACTCACCTTAATTCCAAGCTGCTGAGTTTAGAAATCGCCCCCTGCAGAGCTACCTGTCCTCTCAAACTACCAAAGGAAAGTCCCCACCCCACCTTGCTTTTTAAAAGAGCAATTCTGTTTTATTAATTTTTTTTCTTTTTTGTAGACACAGGATTTTACCATGTTACCCAGGCTAATCTTGAACTCCTGGACTCAGGAAATTCTCTCTTCTAGGCCTCCCAAAGTGTTGGGATTACAGGCATGAGCCACTGCACCTGGCCAAAAAAGGAATTCTTTTTTTTTTTATTTTTTATTTTTTGAGATGGAGTCTCCCTCCGTTGCCCAGGCTGAAGTGCAGTTATGAAATCTTGGCTCACTGCAACCTCCACCTCCCAGGTTCAAGCGATGATTTGTCTGCCTCAGTCTCCCGAGTAGGTGGGATTGCAGGTGCTGCCACCACACCCAGCTAATTTTTGTATTTTTAGTAGAGATGGTGTTTCACCATATTGGCCAGGATAGTCTTGATCTCCTGACCTCGTGATCCGCCCACCTCAGCTTCCCAAAGTGCTGAGATTACAGGCGTGAGGCGTGAGCCGTGAGCCACTGCACCTGGCCAAAAAAGGAATTCTTAATTACTCAAGTAACACAATTACACTCTCCTTGTAAAAACCTGAAAATACAAATGAAGCTACAGTCTCTCTTAGATAAGTCAGGGTGGGAGAATTGCTTGAGTCTGGGAGTTCGAGACCAGATATGGTAGAATGAAAGAAGGAAAGAAAAAAAAAAAGAAAAATCTAAAAAAAAAAAAAAATAAAGTCTCAGCTGCACACGGTGGCTCATGCCTGTAATCCCAGCACTTTGGGTGGCCGAGGCAGGTGGATCACTTGAGGTCAGGAGTAGACCAGCCTGGCCAACATGGTGAAACTCAATCTCTACTAAAAATACAAAAATTAGCTAGGCGTGGTGGTATGTGCCTCTAATCCCAGCTACTTGGGAGGCTGAGGCATGAGAATCAGCCTTGAACCCGGGAGGCAGAGGCTGCAGTGAGCTGAGATCATACCATTGCACTGGGAAATCAAGGTTCTTTAGTCCTTGGTTTAAATCTTTAACCCTTAAATCTTTAACTGGATTTCCATGTTTCCTGGAAGGCAAAAAGCAAAGTGCCAAGCATCGGCATCCACCTGGCATCTCCCCATCCCACCCACTCTCCCCTACAGCCCGGGCCATTGGCATCATCTCTAGAGCACAATGTGGTAATGCTCCGTCATCATCCAGTCCCAGAACCTACTAGACACGCGACCCTGTTGACCACACTCTTCTAGAAACTCTCTCCTTTTTTTGGTTGGGCATGGTGGCTCACGTCTTGTAATCCTAGCACTTCGGGAGGCTAAGGTGGGAGAATCACTTGAGGTCAGGAATTTTGAGACCAGCTGGTCAACGTGGTGAAACCCCGTCTCTATTAAAAATACAAAAAATTAGCCGGACGTGGTGGCGCAAGTGGTCCAAGCCACTTGGGAGGTTGAGGCAGGAGAATCTCTTGAACCAGGGTGGCGAAGGATGCAGTAAGCCGAGATCGCGCTATTGCACTCCAGCCTGGGCAACAAGAACGAATCTTCGTTTAAAAAAAAATGTGGCTTTCCCATGACCCCAACGTCACCAGACTCCTTCTTTGCAGGAATTTGGCACTAGATCTGAGACATCCAGAGCTGAGAGTTGTCAGAGGTCCTAGTAGGGCAGCTTTCTAGAGAGAACGCCCAGTAACTCCTGCTCTGGGCCCAAGGGTTTGTCTGGGGAGTGGCTTTATTCTTTTACCGCAAACAATGTGAATTACGGTTACATAGACAGGAATGTTATTGATTGTAAGCTCGAGAGGCCAGACGGGGTGGGGCATCAGGACAGCCGACTGAGTCCCTTAGTGGGTCCGATGTCCAGTGGTCCAGGGCCGGGCAGGTGTGGGGGCTTCCGCCACATCCACTCGACCTGGAGGCGGCTGCAGGCGCAGGTGAGCACTCACCCAAGGGCGTTACGGCTCGGGGCGGCTTCTTGTCGCCGTCCAACCCCGCGCAGGGCAGCAGCGCCGCACCCTCCTTCTCCAGCCCCAGCTCCAGCTCCTTGCAGCGGCAGCATGTGGCGGAGCTCGGGGAGCCGGCGCTTCCCTCGGCGGGGCTGGCCCGGCCTTCCGCGTCGCGGCCGCTCTCCGTCCGGGCTGCAGCCAGCGGCGAACCGCGGCCCCACGTGCCGCCCGGGGACGGTGCGCGCTGCAGGAGCTGGTGCGCTGGGGCCGCGCTGCGGGAGAAGGCGGGGGACTCGGGCACCGGCACCGTGAGGAAGCGCGTGGAGGGCCGGGGCGAGGGCGTGCGGCTGCCGCCGGCCGCGCCCACGGGCTTCACGAGCACGTCCACCTGCAGCTCTATGGGCGCCCAGGCTCCGGGCGCAGGCTCAGCCCCGGGCGCCTCGCTATTCCGGGACGTCTCGGCCGAGGCGGGGCCCGGAGACGGCGGCTCGGGGCAGGCGGACCCCAGGCGACCGAGGGCGCCGTAGCCCAGGCTGAGCGGTGGCACGCGCAGGGGCCCGGGGCGAGGCGAGGGCAGCTGCTTCTCGCTCGAGGGCTCCCGGCCCGCACCCGCCGCCTCCTCCACTGCCCCGGCCGGAGTCGGGCTGCCTTCGGGGCCCTCAGGTTGTTGCGTCTCCGCTGGTTCCTGCGGCGGCTCCAGCCCGGGGAGCAGGCTTCCCACGGACTCCATTGGGAGTTCGGCCCCGGCTTGGCTTTCGGGTGCAGCCTCCTTGGCCCGCTCCATCCCGCGCGCCCCGCACCCGGAGACGCTGAGGAGCGCACCTGGGCCCAGGTGCAGAGGAGCTTTACTCTCCTGCGTCTGGATTGGTCCAGCCGCGTCGCCCAAGTTGCCAGGCCACGCCCCTCCCCGAAGGGTCCCGCTGTGATTGGCTGTGGCCGCCTTCGGGACACCGGCCCCGCCTCCACAAGGCAGTAGGAGCTGGGAATGGCGGCGGGGCCAGGCGGGGGTTGCCGGGCGGGCAGCAGCTCTCGGGAGAAAAGCAGAACTGCGAGCGGAGGCTCGTGGGAGGGAACCCGGAGCCCCGCCTGACCCCTCCCCATTTTCCCCTCCAGCCCGATGCCTGGGTGTTGGTTTTGAGAGTTACAGTCTGGGCGGGGAACGATTGTCTAGGCCTGTCTGGATCCTGGGACCTCAGAGAAATCAGAACCCAAAGGAACTGGGGCGGCCTGTGGAAAAGTCGCCCAGTTGGTTGTCCTAACAATCCGGTAGGGTTTCGAAAGAACGCTCCATCACGCCTGGGAGGGCTCTCCCACGGCAGAAGTGCCAGGAACAGTGACTCTGGAGGCCTGGCTCCTACTAGCCTAATTTATTAAAGAGCGAGGAATGAATAGGCACGAAAGTGTGTCTTTTCAGGAGGAGGAGAGCCTGGTAGCCTGGTGTGGTCGGGTTCCCCGTCGGAGCCAGTGATACGAAGACCGTCTTCAAAATACAGATTCCTAGGAGTGTGGGTGTGGGGCAGGATACCTGGCTGGGATCCACAGACCACACAGATTGTTATAACGGGATAAGGCCTCTGGTATTTTTAAGTGCCTCCAAGATGGGGTCGGCAGATAAAATGCAAGCCACTCAGTTACATTGGAATTTCAGTTAAACAAGGGGTAGTTTCTAGAACAGTAGTCCTCCTTTACCCATTGGGATAGTTCCCTATGGATTTCATGAGACCCTGAGTATCCTTCCCATACCTCCTCCACTTTTTGCTTTATCATTTAAGACTCTGGAGCTTCGGTGGTGGCAGTATCGTGGCCGATGAGGTTTATCGGAGGCACGTTTATTGCTAATTGAAAACTTTTCCCAATACCCCCCGCGCCGTGACGACTTGCAATATAGTTGGCATTGGCAATTTTTGACAGTCTCTATGGAGACTGAATATATTAAAAAAGAAAAAAAAAAAAAGACTCTGGGCCCAGCGTGGTGACTCATACCTGTAATCCCAGCACTTCGGGAAGCCAAAGCAGGAGGATCACTTGAGTCCAGGAGTTTGAATCTGGGCAGCATAGGGAGACTCTGTCCCTACTAAAAATGCAGAAACTAGCTGGAGGCAGTGGCATGAGCCTGTGGTCCCAGCTACTTGGGAGGCTGAGGCGAGAGGATTGCTTGAGCCTGGGAGTTTGAGGCTGCAGTGAGCTGTGACTGTGACATTACACTCCAGCCTGGGCAACAGAGTGAGACCCTGTCTCAGAAAAAGAAAGGAAGGAGAGAGAGAGAGTAAGGGAGAGAGAAGGAAAGGGAGAGAGGAGGGAAGGGGAGGGGAAAGGAGTGGGGAGAGGATGGGGGAGGGGATGGGA
>PVKP010018675.1:0-29026 GCA_004027715.1 Plecturocebus donacophilus | reverse complement strand
CAAATGTTTCAAGGGGGTTCAGATGCTACCTGGTGAAAAAGAACAAATATCTACTGTGATCCTTCTTTTCATCCTTCTCTTGCTTTCCCTCACTTTAAAATCCTGTTTTCTGCTTGCAACAGCAATACGTGCCTGCAGTACGAAATGTAGATATTACAGAAATGCATACTGTAGAAAATAAAGGTGCCCTGTTTTCTGTGCCCCAGAGATTTCTGTTATTAACATTTTGGTATGCAGTTCTCAAGATTTTTAAACAAATGTATACAGTAACCTGTACTGTTATTATATATACAAATATCTTTATTTTTAAAACTTCACTCATATTAAATGTTTTCCTATGTGTAATTTATTTAAGAAGTCTCCTATTGATGGACATTTGAGTTGTTTCCATTTGGGTGATGTAATTACTGCACTGCTGAACATGATATAGATATAATTCAGTGAGAATCCTTGTACATATTATTTTTTAAAATCACATCTCTGATACTATCTTCAGAATAGAATCATTAAAATGAAATTGCTGAGCCAAAGGGTGGTCAGAGTTTTGGATATGATGGGTACTGCTAAATTACCCACAAGAGGCTCAACAGACAAAGGATGACAGGCTGTTCCCGTGGCTGCACCAGCACTTCATACCATCAATCTTCTTGGTCCTTACCGATCTGATGGGCAAAGATACTGAATTTCAGCTTGCATTTCTTTAACTATGAATGAAGCTGAACATCTTTTTATTTAATTGTGCTACTGAGAAGTGTTGTGGACACTGTCAGGGGCTGGGTAAAATACCACTGAAATTTCCTCTATCCTCTCTACCACTGAAAGTTCCAGATCACCGGCTGGTTCCAGGAAGTGGCCCTGTAGGAATCCTTGTCATCTTTTCCTGACCCATGCCATGAAGTTCACTGGTCAAGGGTGACTGATGGTATCTGGTTTGTCTGAGCAGACTGAAGAGTTCTACAAGCACAAATTAAACTGCAGCTTAATTCACCAGAGAGGAGGCAAACAGTCCCACTCCTGGTTCTTGGCTGATGTCATCCTCATGGCATGCTGGCCCGTCTAGGGGACCTAGAGACACCGATGAGGAGGGAGAGGGGTTTCCACACAACCAGCTCTCTGGCACAGCCTGTCCCCAGCTCACATTCCACCTGCTCAGAGGCTCAGAGGGTACCCAAGCCAGTGTGACATCCCCCCACCCCGCCTAAGCCCCCATCTTGGTCTCTCCCCTGTCAGGTGTCTTCCTAGCACTCTGCACTGTCTGTGGTCGACACGTGCACATGGTGGTCTCATCCTTTAATGCTTGCCTCTGGCTCTCAAGAAATCCTCACTGCATCCCCAGATCAGTATCTGAAACACCCATCCCTGGTTCTTGGTCTCCCATAGTAGCTTAGTGAGTATTTATGCTGAATGGGGCACTGTACAGAGTGCTTCGCATACCTTGGCTCTCTCTCCCCCCAATCTTTAGTTGACAAGTTTTAAACACTAAGAAATGTGGAAAGAATACATGGTGATCACGTGACCGCCCTCCACCTTGATTCAACAGTTAGCATTTCACATGTTGTCCTTGTTTTTCTCTCCATCTTTGTGCAGACATTCTCTCAGTTGTTATGGAACCATCTGAGTGTGAGCTGCTGGCCTCAAGAAACCTCACCCTTCAATATTTCAGAATGCATTTGCAAGAATACATGTGTTTTCCATAAGTACAATGCCATTCTCACACCAAAGAAATTAACAGTAACGCTGAGCTAGGTGATATTCTAGAAATCAAATTTAAATTTTCCTAATTTTTTCCCCAACCAAATTCCCATCAAAGTTCACATTTTACATTCGGCTGTTAAGTTCATTTGCTCTTTATAGTAACTAAAATCCCTACTTCACAGGTGAAAAAACAGATTCAGAGAGGTTGAGGAACTTGTGCAGGGTTGGATGTCTCCTAAGTGGGAAAGCCAGCATGTCCTTGGGCATCTCTGGCCCCTAAACACATCTTTTCTCCCCTTTTGCTGCCTTATGCTCCCCTAGTCCTCTTGGTTTCATCCCCAGTCTCTCGCTGATTGGGTCCATGCAGGTCATCGGCTGGGACAGAGGTATGGATGTTGACCCCCGTTACTCAGCAGACTAAGCCTCGCTTTCCAGTTCCTTCAGTCACACCACACCTGACCCCCATCCCCTGTAACCTTCTGAGACATCAGCCATCCACTGGGAGGGATGAGGTAGCCTCGTTTTAGTGGAGGATTTACCTGCAGCTGGGCGAGGCAGAGGAGAGAGAGCTAGGCAGTGCTGGGGGAGGAACAAAAGGTGGCTTTAGGTCAAGAGTGTGGGTAAGGCAGGGACTGAGAAAACATTCCACCTGGATGCATGCGTGCATAGCCCGGGAGAACTGGAGAAGAGCCATGACCCAGCAGAAAAACAGCTCCCTGAGTCATCTGCATGTTGAAACATAGACCCTCCCTTGAAGTAGAGGTTGCAGTGAGCCCAGATTGTACCATCGCACTCCAGCCTGGGCAAGAAGAGCGAAACTCTGTCTAAAAAAAACAAAAAACAACAGATCACGTGGTCAGGAATTCGAGACCAGCCTGCCCAACATGGTGAAACACCGTCTCTACTAAAAATACAAAAATTAGCCAGATGTGGTGGCGTGCACCTGTAATCTCAAGCTACTCAGGAGGCTGAGGCAGGAGAATCGCTTGAACCCGGGAGGCAAAAGTTGCAGTCAGCCAAGATCGTACCACTGCACTCCAGCCTGGGTGACAGACAGAGTGATATGCTGTTTCAAAAAAATAAATAAAGATCCTCCCTTTTTTATTTTTATTATATATATATATTTTTCTTTTTAAGATGGGGTTTCACCCTGATGGCCAGGCTGGTCTTGAACTCCTGATCTCAGGTGATCCACCCACCTCGGCCTCCCAAAGTGCTAGGATTACAGCCGTGAGCCACCACACCCGGCCAAGACCCTCCCCTTTAAGAGCTCCATCCACAGAATCCTTTCCTGTCAAATGTAGCACTTGTGGGATTGTAATGGTGAGGATAGACAGCCGTGACTCAGGGATGTGGAGGACAGACCTAGCTCTCCTCTGGATTAGTGTCCCCAGCCTCAGCTGACTTTGCTGAGTCTGGGGCTCAGCACTTGGAAAGACCTAGATGGGAGCAGGTGGAAGGAGCAGGAGGTCCAGGGAGCAATGGAGTAGGGCTGGGCCTGGGGATGCGAGACCAGGAGAAGCGGCGCCTGCCTCCTGGCACCACAGGGGTGTAAGAGGCGTTCCCCCCCGGCTCTGTGGGACCCTGTCACCAGAGACTGGGATAGCAAAGGCGGGAGACACAAGTGCCCAGGAGCACGTTGGGGAAGAGGTCCCAGGTTTAAGGATAATGGTACCCTCTTCCCCTCTGAGTGAAATCAGCCCATTATGAGTGAGATTTGCTAGTCCGAGAGTCTTGAGGCCTAGGTATCCCCCAAATCAAATCCAGCCTTGCAAAAATCCAATTAAAGGATCTAGAATACACCACCAGGAAGTCATGGCTAAATGTAGGAAATTGTAGTCTAATCAAATATATTAACAGCTATGTGTTAATATGTGTTTTAAAACAAAGGTGGTAATTATTTATATAATCAGGAAAAAAAGTCATGAAGCAATCATTTTCAGGGAAAAGTGGGGAGGGGTGGAGAAAAGAGTAGAATATAAGAAAAGGTCTCCCAAATACAAGAATTTGGCAAGTTTCTCTAGCACTGCCCAAGATAGAGAGACACCAGATGTTCTGATTCCCTGAGGTGCAGGGGACCCATGCCTGCCCCATGCCACCCACTGCCAGGATCTTCATGCTGAGGCTCTAAACCAATATGGGAAGGACAGCTGGCCTGGGAAGTATCAGGGGTTCTTCACCACTAATGTGCAGGTGGCTGGGAGTCTCTCCTCAGCTTCTGTCTTAGTCCATTTTCTGTTGCTGTAGCAGAATACCTGAGACTGAGTAATTCATAAAGAAAAGCAAGGCCAGGTGCAGTGGTTCACATCTGTAATCCCAGCACTTTGGGAGGCCAGGGTGGCCAGACCACTTGAGGTCAGGAGTTTGAGACCAGCCTGGCCAATATGGTGAAACCCCATCTCTACTAAAAAATACAACAATTATATGGTGTGGTGGTGTGCACCTGTAATCCCAGCTACTCAGGAGGCTGAGGCAGGAGAATCACTTGAACCCAGCAGGCAGAGGTTGCAGTGAGCTGAGATCACGCCATTGCACTCAAGCCTGGGCAACAGAGTGAGACTCTGTCTGAAAAAAATAAAAAATAAAAATAAAGAAAATAAATTATTTCTTATAGTTCTAAAGACTGGGAAGTCCAAGGGCATGGTAGCAGCTTCTGGTAAAGGCTTTCATGTTGCATCATAATATGGAAGAAAAGGGGAGGGGCAAGTGAGTGTGATAATTTACCCATTTATGCTCCCAAGAGAGGCACTGATTTCACTTAGATCACCTTACACATATATCCAAATACAAGATCATTCATATAAGGTGGGGGGAGATACTGTCAGCACGGCCTCTCCTTCTACCTGCAGGGAGTTTTCTGAAGGGAAGAAAGAGCCATAATTAGGCAGAACAGGAACTGGAGAAATCACAATAGATAAGGGGACCCTAGTGTGAGGCTGAGGCCCCTAGAGGTGACCTAATCACCTCTTACTAACCTCACCTCTCAACACGGCCACACTGGGGGACCACATTTCCAACACATGAAATCTGGTGAATACACTCAACACACAGCAGCTTCCCTGTCTAACCCCTGACCATGGGGCCGGTCTGCCCACGTTCCGGACTTCGTTTCCCGCCAGACTCTTCTTATGTCAGCCTCACGCTGAAGCTTGGCCCAGTTGCCTATCCCAACGTGGTTCCCGGCCATTCCCTTCCCTTTTTCCCTCTCATTTAAACCTGAATTCTTTAACCTGTTGTGAAAGCCTGCCATTGAAAGCCATCCCCTCCACCCACTTAGATCGGATCCTGCCTGCTTGGTCTGGAGTTTACTGCTCTCTTGTGGTCTCAGTGCTGCTGCCTTGCCGTGAGTGCTTCTCAACACTCAGGTATCAGAAATGCTCCTTATGTCCCTGAGTCACATTATATCCGGCTCCAGCCCTTACCTATCCAGATATATGAGAGCTTCACTATGTGTCCATCCTGGGGCCCCCTCTTCCCAAGAGATTAAACAAGGACCCCAGGGCTCATTAATGTCCTGAAGAAGGATGCTCACTCTTGGGCTGTGGGTCAGCATTCCGCTGCTTCTTTGGCCTGATGTAGACATAGCCTCTGGGCACTGGTGTTTCACTCTTTAGGATGTTGATCCCCTTGCCCTTTATGTGGCATTTACAGCCATTGCGCCTGCCCACACTTTCAGAGCCACCCCTACAGGCAGCCTTCGCTCACACCCTCCCCAGTCTGGGGACCTGCGGCCTCCCCAGGCCCTCTGGGAACACCCGTCCCACCAGCCTCCTCCATCCTTGGGCTATTCTTAGCTCTCAGTCCATGGAGGCTTCCTCGATTCCAAACCTCCTGTGTTATTATTATTTTATCAGTCTAGGCTTTTAAAAACAAAACACTCAACTCTCCCCTGGGGCTAGGCACACTTCCATTTTCAGGATTAAAAGTCCAACTGCCCTTTTCAGAGGAGGAAGCAGAAAATCTCTTTTTGGGTAATGACTCAATAGGAAAGTAAAAGGGCTAATTTTAAACCCAGACTCTTTCTACCCATCAGTGGGGTGTTTGTGTCACTGCTCTCAGGAGCAGAGGTCTTTCACATCTGGACTGGGTGAGTGGTACCCTCTGGGGCTAAGCAGCCCACAGCCTGCTCTGCTGAATGCACAGCCCTGGTGAAGAGCTCCTCTTTCAGAGCCTTTGCCCTGGCCTCAATAGGTTACTAGACTACAGAGGAAGATGTGGGGGTCTCCTTGCAAGACCCTGACTACCCGCTTTGGCCCGACTGTGTGGAGCTCAATGAGGAGAGAGACTGAGTTCATTTCAAACCCACCAGATTCTGGTTCCACCTGGATCTAAGAGATTGGTCCACCCAGGGAAGTCAGGCCACTGCAGTAAGGCTGGATGCCAGGCTGGATAGCAGGGCTGGAGGCAGCGAGCAGCCTGCGCTGCTCAGGATTCAAGGGTGGACGCAAAGCCTCAGCAGCTCCACAGCCCTCTGGGGGTTTTGCCTGACTATCTCTTGGGCCCTGGAGTGGGCGCTATCGGGACTGAACTGGCTTGGCTACCTCTGCCTGTCCTGAGTCTGAGGTCCACCACCCTGCCAGGCCCGGGTGCGTCTCGGTCCTGTCTTGCTTCTGTGACCCCTCCCTCTCACCTGCCTCCACCTGTTCTCCTCCTCTCCTCTGCCCACCTCTGGACAGGAGGGGCTGCTTCCCGAGAGTTGTTGGATACTGAGAGGATCCTAACACTCAAGGACTTGCCCATGTGAAACAGAGGAGGGGTCTCACGTGACCACTGTACCTCTCCAGGGACACTCACACACCCCAAAATGGAGTAGCCCTAGGGATTCCCCACACCTTGCTCCCAAATTGTAGTCACTCCATCCTGCAGGGCCTGATACCAATTAACACACTTCAAGGCCAGATCTTCCTTTGGGCCTTAATCCAAACCACATATCCCTTTTCTCTAGGGGCTCAGGGTCACAGCCCACCTCCCACCACACATCCAGCCCTCAGTGGCCCTATTGACCCAAAACTGGCAATGGCAGGGGGAACCCCCAGCCAGGACTTGCTACCCATGAGCATTTTGTGCCAACCTCTTCTGTACCTGTTGGGACCACCCTCAAGGGTGCAAATTAACTGTGGCCCAGAAAAGGCCTGAAGTCCCCTCATTCCCCTGCAAGTGGGAGTTGTGAGGACAGACCCTCCTTGGCCCAGGTTAATAACTTTGGCAATAACCATGTCCTTTAAGGGACATCGGGGCACCCAACAACCCTACAACACACCAACACTAACATCCACGCACACGGCTTGGCTGGGGAGGAGGATTTCATGATGGCATCACTCGGGGTTGTGTCAGACACGTGCTTTTCAACCGGCGAGAATATCTGGTCAAATATCTGCACAGTCCTCTGTGGTACAAGCATAACACGATCACCAGCCTGTCAAATACAAGGATCCAGGTGGCTGGAGGAAGATGGTCACCAGCCTGTCAGATACAAGGAGCCAGGTGGCTGGAGGAAGATGGTCACCAGCCTGTCAGATACAAGGAGCCAGGTGGCTGGAGGAAGATGGTCACAGCCCACAAAGAGGCTTTTCTCCCCAGAGTAAAAGCTGCATTCATCAGTTACAGAAGAATAAATGTCTGATGAGGAGCCTCTGGCTTCAAGGGAAATCTACTTCAGAAAATAGTTCAGGCTGAGCACGGTGGCTCATGCCTGTAATCCCAGCACTCTGGGAGGCCAAGGCAGGTGGATCACTTGAGGTCAGGAATTTGAGACCAGCCTGATCAACATGGTGAAACCCTATCTCTACTAACAATACAAAAAAATTAGCCAGATGTGATGTGGATGCCTATAATCCCAGCTACGCAGGAGGTTGAGGCAGGAGAATCGCTTTAACCGGGGAGGTGGAGGTCGCAGTGAGTCCACATTATGCCACTGCACTCCAGCCTGGGCAACACAGAGAGACTTCATCTCCCAAAAAAAAAAAAAGCAGTTTAAATGATTTGCTAAAATTTCCTAATTTCATTCTATAAAAGTTGGTATCTGGTTGTCCTTTCCTGAATGCAAAGTGAGAACTCTCCCTACCATAGACAGCGTGACTATGATCCAGATTACGTTGCCATGAACATGTGGCCTGAAATGCCTGCTCAGTTTTTCAGGATGCGGAGTTTCACTTTGCTGAATTCTAAGCAGGTAGAAATATTTTAATAGATGAGAGATTTCCACGTTGCCCAGGCTGGCCTTGAATGCGTAGCCTCGCCTCCTCACGCGCCAGGACAACTGGCTTGAGCCACCAAGGCTCCCGAGGTAGAAATATTTTAAGAGTGAAGAGTAGAGGAGGATCAGGGTCAGATGAATGAGAGAATGAGAGAGTTGGACCAGTTTGGGTCCTAATCATAAACATCTTGAAGCAGGGCCCAGTGGCTCACACCTGTAATCCCAGCACTTTGAGAAGCTGAGGTGGGTGCACCACTTGAGCTCAGGAGTTTGAGACCAGCCTGAGCAACACGGTGAAACCCCATCTCTATTAAAAATACAAACATTTCTGGGCGTGATGGTGCACCCCTGTAATCCCAGCTACTCAGGAGGCTGAGGCAGGAGAATCGATTGAACCTGGGAGGTAGAGGTTGCAGTGAGCTGAGATCACACCACCGCACTCCAGCCTGGGTGACAGAGTGAGACCCCATCTCAAAAAAACAATAATAAAAATTAAAAAATTAACACCGTGAGTGCATCAGCCAAGTGGAAATTGTCAGCCATCACTTAGCTCTGGCTGAAGTGAACAAAAACCTTCTATAGATGTGACCTTTTTTTTTCTTTGAGACAGAGCCTCACTCTGTTGCCCAGGCCAGAGTGCAGGGGCTCAATCTCTGCTCACTTCGATCCCCGCCTCCCAGGCTCAAATGGTTCTTGTGCCTCACGAAGTAGTAGCTTCGATTACAAGCTGAGTAGCTTCGATTACAAGAGTGTGCTGCCACACCAGGCTATTTTTTTTTTTTTAGTAGAGACGAGGTTTTGCCATGTTGCCCACACTGGTCTGGAACTCTGAGCTCAAGCGACCCATCCACATCACCCTCCCAAAGTGCTGGGATTAGAGGCATCAGCCGCCACCCCTGACATACAGAGGTGACCGTCACTAAGGGTGAAGGGATGCCCTAGAAGGGACGAATCTAATGTTGCTAACAATCTTGGGACAAGTCTGTGGATCCACCAAGGTCCACCCTCCTCCCTAAGGGCAATAGACATTCTTACTACTGAGCACCCATCAGAGACACCAGGCCCCCAAGGATCAAATCATTTGCCATTTTGTGATCACAGGGGCTCAGACTGCACTTTATAAATCCAGATGTGTAACCTTGATGGGAATTTCAAGGCCCAGCTTGGGAGATCAACCATTGTCAAGTTTAAAGATTTTGCTTTCAGCCGGGCACAGTGCCTGTAATCCCAGCACTCGGAGAGGCCGAGGTGGGCAGATCATGAGGTCAGCAGTCCATGACCAGCCTGGCCAACATGGTGAAACCCTGTCTCTACTAAAAATACAAAAAAATTAGCTGGGCATGGTAGTGTGTTCCTGTAATCCCAGCTACTTGGGAGGCTGAGGCAGGAGAACTGCTTGAACCAGGACCCGGGAGGCAGAGATTGCAGTGAGCTGAAATCACACCACTGCACTCCAGCTTGGACTATGGAGTGAGACTCTATCTCAAAAAAAAAAAAGAGATTTTGCTTTCACTGCTAACAATTCTAGTTTCGTGACGAACCTTCTATACTTTAGGAAAAATCGGTCTATTGTTTCACTTGTGGTAATGGGAGTTTCTAGGAAAGTAGTTCCAAATTGGTTTGTGTATGGATCCCTTGGAAACTCCAGTAAAAGTTGGGAATCCTCTCCCTAGCAAATACCTATACATTTCAGTTTCAGGGGGTCACAACTTCCTGAAGCCCACTCACGAACGACAAATAAGGAGCCCTGGTTCCAGGCAGGAGCACTCAGCTTCCCAAAGTGCTGGGATTACAGGCGTGAGCCACCACACCTGGCCGCATCCCTACCAGCCGGCTTATTGATTCTGCTGCATTTTTGCCCAGGAGACTTTCACAGGCCCTTGGAGGACTGTTTTCTACCCGATTCTTCAGAGCCCCAAACTGAGATCACGAGTGTCTTTTATCCATATTTAATACCAGAGTTAAATACCATGACTCAGACAGCACGAGAGCCAGTCGGGCCATAGCACCTGAGAAGGACATACTGTGATACTCAGCCAGAAAACTTCACATTTCTGCAAGAAAACACATCAACTAAAACAGGTGTTGAAGCTATCATCAGTTTTGAGAGCTCTTCACCATGATGATGGAGAAAATGCATTTCAAAAGTTGAAGGGTGGCCTCGGCAAGAGCTGTGACGGCTCAGGTGCGCTGACCAGGCAAGAGCCCTGAGAAGATGTTTTGGGACCTAGGAGCTCTGCTCTCCCTGTCTTCAGGATCTATAACGGAGGTGCCCTCAGGGAGGACAGGGGCAGGCCTTCTAGTCACTGGTAGAGCCCCCTCTGACACCCTTGTCTCCATGAACACTTTTTCCTTTTGAGACGGAATCTGGATCTGTTGCCCAGGCTAGAGTGTAGTAGCATGCTCTTAGTTCACTGCAACCTCCACCTCCTGGGTTTAAACAATTCTCCTGCCTCAGCCTGCTGAGTAGCTGGGATTACAGGTGTGCGCCATTATACCGGGCGAATTTTTGTATTTTTAGTAGAGACAGGGATTTGCCATGTTTGTCAGGCTGGTCTCGAACTCCTGACCTTAAATGATCTGCCCACCTCGGCTTCCCAAAGTGCTGGGATTACAGGCGTGAGCCACTGCGCCTAGCCCCATGAAGACTTTTCCCACCTGCCAAGAGACGATGGGGTTTCCTAAGCCGGCAAGACTTCCAGAAAGTTCTTCTGCTCTGGAGCCACTGGGGGAATCAGTCAACATGATCCAGTGTTTGCATCAGACCAGCCTTTCTCTCGGGAGTCGGCCCCAGGCCGCCTGTTGCCGAAGAGCTAAGGGACCCCGATGATGCTCCCCACCAGGGCCGGGATGGGGTGCACTCTCGGCGGCAGAGCTCTCTTGCGCAGACCAGAAACCCCAGAGCCGCAGCGGTGCAAGGCTTCGCGTCCGAACGTAGCAGTGCGTCCTTGTTGTCACTAGGGGGCGACCGCGCCGTAAGAGGAAAGCAAAGCCCCGCGGAACCGCGCTCGCAGCCAAGCTTGCAGAAGCAGCGAGGGCACGCGGACGTTTTCCAAGGCAGGGGCCTTGAGGCCACGAAGGCAACGCAAGGCTAGAGAGACCAGGAGACTCGGGAGGTGTGACTCTTAAGAGCACTTCTGGCCAGGCGCGTTGGTTCACGTCTGTAATCCCAGAACTTTGGGATGCTGAGGCCGGGTGGGGGGTGGGGATCAACTGAGGTCAGGAGTTTGAGACCAGCCTGCCCAACATGGTGAAACCCTGTCTCTACTAAAAATACAAAAACTAGCCGGGCGTGGTGGTGCGTATCTGTAATCCCAGCTACTCGGGAGGCTGAGGCAGGAGAATCGCTTGAACACAGGAGGCGGAGATTGCAGTGAGCCGAGATTGCGCCAGTGCACTCGAGCCTCTGCGACAGAGAGAAACTCTGTATTTTTTAAAAGAAAGAAAGAAAGAAATCAATTCTGCCCGACCTCAGGGCCCTTCCCGAGCTCTGCTCTCTTGGGCAGGCTGGGACCCAGTGAGGCATGGTGACGCCTTAGGGTCCCGGGAGCAGCGCACAGGTAGGGAGTGGCACTTCCCCAGAGGGACCTGTTTGTACGCAGAGGCTGTTTTTAGGTGAAACGCCATCTGAGGGCAAGTGAGCCCAGAGAGAGAATGTGCACCTGCTTTCTGGAGGCCTCCCGGGCGCTGACCTGGAGCTCAAGGCCACGGCCAAGGTAGGCCTTGGCAACGCATCAGCGGCAATCCAAGGGCAGAACCAGAGTGGCTCTGAGTGTTCACAGCATATACATTAAATAATAACTGAAATTACATGACACAACAACCACCATGTGTGTTTGGGAGCTTGATGTGAATTTGCTCTGTCCTGCGAACGTGCTGGGCACAGGTCACTGAGCATCTGTCTGCTCAGGGTTCCAGGGTCGAGGCTCTCAGAGGCCACCCGTGTCACCTGTGGGTTAATAAACTGGGAAACAAGGAAGAATGGGATGGGGCTTCAGAAAGCCTGCCACTTGTTGTTTCCAAAGCCAAACCAGGGAAAATAACGATGTAAAGGTGTCGTGTTTTTTGCAGCAACGTGGATGCAGCCAAAGGCCATTATCCTAGGTGAATTAACACAGGAGCCGAAAACCAAATATGCACGTCCTCACTTACAAGTAGGAGCTAGACATTGGGTACTTATAGACATAAAGACGGGAACAACGGACACTGGGGACTCTTAGATGGGGGAGGGAGAAGGGCAGGGGTTGAAAAACTATTGGGTACTGTGCTCAGCACCTAGGGGAGGAATCATTTGCACGCCAAACCTCAGCCTCACACATGTCCAGCTCACAAACCTGCACATGTACCCCTTGTATCTAAAACGAAAGTGGGGAAAAAGAAAGACTTAAAGATTATATTTTTGCCCTAATCAAAATGAAAATACAGGGCCAGGCATGGTGGCTCACACCTGTAATCCCAGCACTTTGGTGCTGGGATTTGGTGGATTGCTTGAGGCCAGGAGTTCGAAACCAGCCTGGTCAACATGGTGAAACCCTGTCTCTACTAAAAATATAAAATATAGAATTGCTTGAACTCGGGAGGTGGAGTTTGCAATGAGCCGAGATCACATCACTGCACTCCAGCCTGGGTGACACAGTGAGACCTTGTCTCCAAAAAAACAAAAAATAAAAACAAAATATATAGTTTTAAAACTACAGAAAACAATGCTTATTCATACAACTTTGGATACTTATTTAGTTGGATCATAGAATGTGAGGAAAAGAGAAAATGAACACTGTTTTTATCCCCTAAAATGTGAATCAAGTTCTGGGCATATTTGAAAAGTGATCTGGAGGCAGCTCTTCCTAGTCTTCACCTCTTACATTCATTGGCAATACATGTTCGAGTGTATCGTTTAATTCCAGCCTTGAAAAATCTCCACGAGGTCGATGGTGCCTCACTCTGCCTCATAGTGGCTGAATTCAGGCCTCAGGCCTGGATGAGGGAAAACGCCTAACAATAATTACCAAAAGTCACCTTCTGTGCCGTCATGCCAAGCCAGCACCTGGGCCTGGAACTGGGCTGCAGCCCCTCAGCTTCGCCCACTGCCTCTCGACCATAAACCCCCGCAAAGTGAACGAGCTTCGGGCCTTTGTGAAAATGTGTGAGCAGGATCCGAGTGTTCTGCACACCAAGGAAATACGCTTTCTGAGGGAGTGGGTGGAGAGCATGGTGGGGGGAGGTACCACTTGCTACTCAGAAAGCTCAATCAGAAGAAAATACCAAGGAAGGAAAACCTGAGAGTAAGAAGGTGGAGGAAGACTTAAAGGCAGACGAACCAATCAAAGTGATGTAGAAATTGATCATGAAGGTGTGATTGAACCAGGCACTGATGCCCCAAAAGAAATGGGAGATGAACATGCAGAGATAACAGAGCAGATGATGGATTTGGCAAATGATAAGAAAGTGGCTACTACTGAAGCCCTAAATGATGGTAAAGTGCAGAAAGCCATCGACTTATTCACAGACGCTATCAAACTGAATCCTCGCTTGGCCATTTTGTATGCCAGGAGGGCCAGTGTCTTCGTCAAATCACAGAAGCCAAATGCTGCCTCCCGAGATGGTGATAGAGCTGTTGAAACAAATCCTGATTCAGCTCAGCCTTACAGGTGGCGAGGGAAAGCACACAGACTTCAGGCCCTGGGAAGAAGCGGCCCACGATCTTGCCCTTGGCTATAGATTGGATTATGATGAAGATGCTAGTGCGATGCTGAAAGAAGTTCAACCTAGGGCACAGAACATCGCAGAACATCGGAGAAAGGCTGAGTGAAAACGTGAAGAGTGAGAGATCAGAGAAAGAAGAGAAAGAGTTAAGAAGGCCCGAGAAGAGCATGAGAGCGCCCAGAGGAAGGAAGAAGCCAGACAACAGTCAGGAGCTCAGGGCGGCTCTTTTCCAGGTGGCTTTCCTGGGGAATGCCTGGTAATTTTCCTGGAGGAAAGGGAGGGGGCATGCCTGAAGTGGCTGGAATGCCTGGACTCAAGGAATTTTTTTTTTTTTTTTTTTTTCTGAGACAGAATCTCACTCTTTTGCCCAGGCTGGAGTACAGTGGTGCGATCTCGGCTCACTGCAACCTCTACCTCCCTGGTTCAAGCGATTCTTCTGCCTCAGCCTCCCGAGTATTTGGGACTACAGGAGTGTGCTACTGCACCCAGCTAATTTTTGTATTTTTAGTAGAAATGGGGTTTCACCATTTTGGCCAGGCTGGCGTCGAACTCCTGACCTCGTGATCCACCCGCCTTGGCCTCCCAAAGTGCTGGGATTACAGGCGTGAGCCATGGCGCCTGGCCTCAATGAAATTCTTGGTGATCCAGAGGTTCTTGCAGCCATGCAGGGTCCAGAAGTTATGGTGGCCTTTCAGGATGTAGCTCAGAACCACAAATATGTCAAATACCAGAGCAACCCAAAGGTTATGAATCTTATCAGTAAATTGTCAGCCAAATTTGGAGGTCAAGTGTAATGTCTTTCGGATAAAAAGCAACCTAGCTCACCTTATGGATGTTGCAGTAATACAAACCGGTGTACCTCTGACCTTCTCATCAAGAGAGCTGGGGTGCTTTGAAGATAATCCCTACCCCTCTCCCCCAAATGCAGCTGAAGCATTTTACAGTGGTTTGCCATTAGGATATTCATTCAGATAATTTTTTCCTACTAGGAATTACAAACATTAAACACTTTTTAAACCTTAAAAATATTTAAAACAAAATTCTTATATTTTTCTTTACTAATCATTTTGGATTTTTTTCTTTGAATTATTGGGCAGGGAAGATATTTATGTATGGAAGCTTATTGCTCTGATTTGAGTGAAATAAAAGTTCATTAGTGTGAGGCAAACATAACTCATTGGAAGATGAAGTTTGTGTTGGATATGTGGCTCCTGAAGCATTTTGACTTGTCTTTTTAAATGCTTTATCTTTTTCTTTAAAGATTTATTTCAGTAAAACTAATTGGGACCACCAGTATTTCAGTAGAACCTGGGTAAGGACTGGAAGTGCTTGGCAGGGCAGCAGCAATCTTGCTGTGTTTTATTTTTATTTATTTTTTGAGACAGAGTCTTGCTCTGTCACCCAGGCTGGAGAGCAATGGCGTGATCGTGGCTCACTGCAACCTCCAGCTCCTGGGTTCAAGCGATTCTCCTGCCTCAGCCTCCCGAGTAGCTGAGATTACAGGCCCCCAACACCATGCCTGGCTAATTTTTGTATTTTTAGTAGAGATGAGGTTTTGCTGTGTTGGCCAGGATGGTTTCAAATTCCTGACCTCAGGTGATCCACCAGCCTCAGCCTCCCAAAATGCTAGGATTACAGGCGTGAGCCACTGTGCCCAGCCACTGTGTCTTATACAACACGCATCCTTGGGCAGGTTGCCCTTAAATCTAACATTATGGTGAAGGGGTAATTATTTTGTAATGCTGCAGTAGAGTTGGAGTACTTAGTTCTGTTCTTGTCCAGTATATCTAATAAATGTTTCATATTATCTACACATTTAAAAAAATAATTACCAGAAGTCCAAAGTGGTTCCCACAGTTGCGGGCAGGACACACAGCTGCTGCTTGGGCTCCCAGACAGCTGCTTCTCAAGACCTTCCTCAACCAAACATTCAAATACGGAAGTGGTTCCAGAGACATTTTTGGTTGTTACAACTGGAAACCAGGGGTTGCTACTGGTAGTTGGTGGGTAGACACCAGGGATGCTGCCAAACATCCTACTGTGTGCAGCCCCCTAAAACGAGGAAGTTTCCAGTCCAAAATACGGAGAATGTGGAAGTTGAGGAGCCTTGAAATTTGAGAACGTTTATTTGGCTCCTTAAAAAAAAACCACAGTCCAGGCCAGGTGCGGTGGCTCATGCCTGTAATCCCAGCACTTTGGGAGGCCGAGGCGGGTGGATCACCTGAGGTCAGAGTTTGAGACCAGCCTGGCCAACATGGTGAAATCCCATCTCTAGTAAAAATACAAAAATTAGCCGGGTATGGTGGTGTATGCCTGTAATGCCAGCTACTCAGGAGGCCGAGGCAAGAGAATCACTTGAACCCGGGAGGCGGAGGATGCAGTGAGCTGAGATTGCACCCCTGCACTCCCACCTGGGTGACACAGTGGGACTCTGTCTCAAAAAAAGAAGAACACCAAAAAACCAAAAACTGCAGTCCAGAGTTGTTCCTTTGCCTGTTCTCCTACTGCACGGCAGGTAACCACCTTTCCATTTCCATTTCCAACAACCTTTCCAATTGCTTCACCATTTTTCAAGCAATTGTGCCAGTTCCTATCAGTTTCAGAGCAGCGTGGAGAGTTCAGTCATGCGGTGCCACAGTGAAACGGTGGTGAGACGTGGACGCTGACTAGCCGGGAGGCCCACGTGCTAGCTCGGGGCGTGCACTCTACACCATTCCATACTGTGGGCCTCTGGTCACTGCCAAAATGAGAACACTCACTCACTAAGACTCACCCGGAGTCTTACTGTGTCATGTCGTATTGATATTAGTTAAGAAGGAGTTTAGACAGCAAACATTGGCTGATGAGTTTCAGAAGAAGAGAAATAGAATCCTGCCTTCTCCTCTAAAGGCAAAGGCCAGCCCAGGTTGTGTGAGGACAGACAGGTGCTGGCACCTGCGCGACACCTGGGGCGCTGTTTTTCCTACAGAGCCACAGCTATTGTTTGTCAGAGGGCTTCTCCATCAGCTATTTCGCTCACAGTGTGTGGTGTGTTCACTTCATGACGACTCCTGCGGCTGCCATTGAAACCCTTCCCGAAGCCGGGAGCACGGTGGCTCACGCCTGTAATCCAGCACTTTGGGAGGCTGAGGTGGGCGGATCACCTGAGACCAGGAGTCGAGACCAGCCTGGCCAACATGGTGAAACCCTGTCTCTACTAAAATTGTAAAAATTGGCTGGGCGTGGTGGCTCATGCCACTCCAGCCTGGGCAACAAGAGTGAAACTTCATCAAAAAACAAAACCAACCAACCAACCAACCAACAAACAACAAAACCTAAAGAAACAACAATAACAAAATAGGAGAATAAAGAAATAATAATTGTGGTAACTCCAGGCTTTGGAATTCTATTTTTTCTCTATTTATTTATTTATTTAGAGATGGGGTCTTGCTGTGTTGCCCAGGCTGGAGTGCAGTGGCTATTCATAGGCGCGATCCCACTACTGATCAGCATGGGAATTTTGACCTGCTCTTTTTCCGACCTGGGCCGGTTCATCGCTCCTTAGGCAACCTGGTGGTCCTCTGCTCCAGGGAGGTCACTATATTGATGCTGAACTTAGTGCGGACACCTGATCGGCATAGCGCACTACAGCCCAGAACTCCTGGGTTCAAGTGATCCTCTAGCCTCAGCCTCCTGAGTAGCTGGGACTCCAGGCACATGCCACCGCACCCAGCTATTTATTTATTTTTAATAATAAAACAGATCCAGGAGTCTCACTATGTTGCCCAAGCTGGTCTGGACTCCTGTGCTCAAGCAATCCTTCCACCCTGGTCTCTCAAAGTGCTGGGATTACAGGTGTGAGCCACCGTTCCTGGTCTGCTCTGGAATTCTGGGTCAAGAATGCAATGGAGCTACATGAAGGAACACAAGAAGTGAGTTTGCAGAGTGTATTAAGTCATCCCATTTATGGAAAAACAAAAGTTCCTATGTATTTATTTTGCATACATTTAAAAAGTGCTTAGAAACATGTAAATAGTGTGCCAAATTCTAAAGAAAAATTATTTTCAACATTTATGTTGTTTACATGAAAACAGCCTATGTGTTAGTTTTACAATAAGAAAATCTGTGCTTATTTCTGTTGTTTCATAATAGAAACAAAAAATCTGATCAGATATCTTTTGTTTTCCTTTGCTGGTATTAGCTGAGTTTTCTGTGATTCGCGGGTCCTGTTACCCTCCAGGGAGAAGGCTAATGCATGAGGCAGTGGTTTTTGGCAGGATGGTTACCGAAGGCATCATTCTCCTCCAAAAGTCAATGTTTTAGCCAGGCCCAGCTTTTTCTTGACTGTAGGTTTTGGTTCCATCAGGAAATGCTAAACATAGTCCCCTCTGATTCACAGAGCTGGTTCCTAGGCCACCTTTGTGATGAGTGAGGCATGGGGTCTCTCCCACAGGATTTTTTTTTTTTCCTGAGACGAGTCTCACTGTCACCCAGGCTGGAGTGCAATGGTGTGATCTCAGCTCACTGGAACCTCTGCCTTCTGGGTTCAAGCAATTCTCCTGCCTCAGCCTCCTGAGTAGCTGGGACTACAGGTACGTACCACCATAGCTGGCTAATTTTTTTGTATTTTTAGTAGAAACGGGATTTCGCTATGTTGGCCAGGCTGGTCTTGAACTCCTGACCTTGTGATCTGCCCTCCTTGGCCTCCCACAGTGCTGGGATTACAGGCGTGAGCCACCACAACCGGCCTCCCTCAGGAACTTCTAATGAGAACAAGAGCCTACTAGGGCACTGAGCTGAGAGCCCGAGCTGGGTACGTCATTGATCTCTGCATTCTCGGTACCCAGCAGTGCTTCATACATAGCTGATGCTCATTGTTGAATGAATTTGTGGGAGGAAGAAGGAATCTTTGAGCCCTGTTAGCTTGATTGTCACGTGTCTGGGGAAGTGGGGTGTCAGTGAGGATGGCTTGCAGTCCCTGGCTGGTGAGTCCAGGCTTACCTCCAGGGGTCCACATTTTGTAAGGTTATGCTCAGAGGGTCTTGCCACCCGAGAAGCACCTTATGATATTGGCACACAGGAGCAGATGCCATGCTTGGACCTGGGCTCAGAAACTGACTCAGGAATTCATCTGACATGTCTTAGCAATTTCTAGAATGTTTCTGCTACATGATAGCTAGACATAGTGTAGCTATGTCTACACCATGCAGTGGCTCATGCCTGTAATCTCAACACTTTGGGCGGCTGAGATGGACAGATTGCTTGAGCCCAGAAGTTCAAGACCAGCCTAGGCAACATAGTGAGACCCTGTTTCTATTTTATTTTTTAAAGAAAATAGGCTGGGTGTAGTGGCTCATGCCTGTAATCCCATGAGGTCAAGAGATTGAGACCATCCTGGCCAACATGGTGAAATCCCGTGTCTATTAAAAATACAAAAATTAGCTGGGCACGGTGGCGCACGCCTGTAATCCCAGCTACTTGGGAGGCTGAGGCAGGAGAATCCCTTGAACCCGGGAGGTAGAGGTTGCAGTGAGCCGAGATCAGGCTACTGCACTCCGGCCTGGTGACACAGTGAGACTCCATCTCAAAAAAATTTTTTTTAAATTAAAAAAAACCCAGTAGCTAGACATAAACATTAATCATCTTGCATATAAACATTAATCACCGCGCATAAGTAATGGTGAGTGGTGTTAATGGCCAAAGCAAAACCAAGCACTTCTGGGGCAGCTTTGGGCCAGGGTACCGAGGAAGGGCCTGCGTGGCCTTGCAGCGGTTCTGAACTCCTCCACAGACCCGTTGGACCCCAGATCCAGGCCTGCACAGAGACTAGCCCTCCCTATCCCCAGCCTTGAGCTCTTACGGCTGAGCCCCAAGTTCCCCTTTAAAGCTGGAGGTATCCCCAGCCTCTGCCCCCAACCAAAGAAATGCGATGGGGGGCCCTGCTTTGCCCCAGCTCCTGCCTGGGACCTGGGCCTTGCTATCAAAATCTCTGCCAGGTCACAGACTCCACACACCTAGTGGTCTTCCCCATTCTCTGTAGGGGTGAAAATTCTAATACAGATGTTCTGAATGGAACTAAACAGTTGGGCCTGGTTAGTTGATATTTACAGAACATACACATGTGCTTAGTTAAACATTAGAAAGATAGAAATCACAAAAAGAGTCTTCATCATTCCACCCCACTCCGCCAGATCTACACTTCAGAGATAAACTCCATTAACTGTTCTGTGCGTGTCCTTCCAACAATCTTCATGCCTTTACAAACACACACACTCACCAAATGCACATGTCTTCTGCACCCTGCTTTCCTCTCACCTAGTGTTAAAGAAATTGGCTCTGGGATCGGAACAGCTCTCGGCCCAAGTCTTCTGAAGATCCCCACTCCTAACGTACCTTGGAGATTGTTCCAAATCAGGATATACACGTCTGCATTATTCTTTTTAAACAGCTGCATACTATTCCACTGTGTCTGTGGCTTTTTCCTCCCCAGAAAGCTTTCCGCTTTCCTCTCATAATAGCATCCTGAATTTGGGAAGAATCGTGTCTTTCCCACTTTCAGGTGTTCTTTGATTTGGATGGAGGTGACCCAGGGCTGGGCAGATGACCCAGGCCTTACCACCATGACTGGTACAGCGATGGACACAGAACCCATGCTAGGGTGGTGCCAGTTGTGACCAGACTTTCTTTGAAGTATTAAAGGAAGAGGAGCTCTCTTTTTTTCTGCTGGCTTCACACATGAGGAGATACTGGCCTGGAGTGCTGGACGTCAATTTCTCATGGTGTGGAGTCCAAGAATAAAGCTCACATGGTGAAGAACACAGCCAACATATGGAGAGAGATGGTGCTCATCTTTTTTTTTTAATTTTAAATTTTTATTTATTTTATTTTTGAGATGGAATTTCACTCTTGCTGCCCAGGCTGGAGTGCAATGGCGCGATCTCAGCTCACTGCAACCTCCACCTCCCGGGCTCAAGTGATTCTCCTGCCTCAGCCTCCCAAGTAGCTGGGATGACAGATATGCACCACCACGCCCAGCTAATTTTTGTGCTTTTAGTAGAGATGGGGCTTCACCACATTGGCCAGGCTGGTTTCCAGACCATCCTGGTCAACATGGTCAGCCTGGGAGGCTGAGGCAGGAGAATCACTTGAGCCCGGGAGGTGGAGGTTGCAGTGAGCTGAGATCGCGCCATTGCACTCCAGCCTGGGTGACAGAGTGGGACTCCGCCTCAAAAAAAAAAAAAAAAAAAAAATTCCTGCAGACTCTTCCTTCTCTAGGACAATTGTTGGAGCAGCTGAGGGAAACCTTTGACCAGATAATGAGAAATTATCTGCTGATTCAAACCACTTGATGTGCACAGACCCAAGAACTCACCCAGCCAAGGCTCACTTCCCGGGCTAGAATATCACTGACGACATTTCCCACAATCGGCTCTGGGATCTGAACAGCTTTTGGCCCAAGGCTTCTGGCGATTCCCACTCTTTCTGCTTTGAGCGATCTATTTGTGGGAGGAGGGTGATAGCAACGAGTTGAGGAAGAATTACATCCCCGGGAACCTGTGGCAAAGGCAGAATCGAGGCATGGTCCTTAACTACTGGGGAGACTTGTGCCAGCAGGAAGAGCCCGGGTCCAGAGGGAAGCAGAGGTGAAGTTTACAGAGGTGCAGGCCTGCGCCAGAGGAGAGCTATTTCTTTAACAGACAGCAGCACCTACCCCTACTCCACAGAAAGGACAGTGTCTGCCTGAACCCCGGGAAGGACCTTGGAGCCTCTGTGGCTCCCAGCAGAGCAGTAGGTCATCTAGTGATACTCACATGGTCTTGGCAATGGGAATTTGGTTGTTTTTAAAATTGCTTTATTGTAAACTGCCAAATTATAATTTTTTTAATCAAAAAAATGTTTTTTGGCCGGGTGCGTTGGCTCATGCTTGTAATCGCAGCACTTTGGGAGGCTGAGGCAGATGGATCATGAGGTCAGGAGGTTGAGACCAGCCTGGGCAACATGGTGAAATCCCGTCTCTACTAAAAATACAAAAATTAGCTGGGCATGATGGGGGGGTGCCTGTAATCCCAGCTAGTTGGGAGACTGAGGCAGGAGAATGGCTTGAACCCAGGAGGCGGAGGTTGTAGTGAGCCAAGATCGCACCACTGCACTCTAGCCTGGGCAACAGAGCAAGACTCCAACTCAAAAAAACATTTTTGTTTTTAGTGATAAGGTCTTGCTCTGTTGCCCGGGCTGGAGTGCAGTGGCACAGTCATAGCTTACTGTAGCCTCAAGCAATCCTCCCACTTCAGCCTCCCAAGCAGCTGGGACCACACTCAGTGCCACCACACCTGGCTAATTTTTAAATATTTTTTTAGAGATGGGGTCTTGCTATGTTGCCCAGGGTAGTCTGGAATTCCTGGTCTCAAGTGATCCTCCACCTGGGCCTACCAATGTCCTGGGATTACAGACATGAGCCACTGAGGCTGGTCTATAACTGTATATATTTATGGATACAAAGTGATACATGTATACAATGTAGAACAATTACCTCAAACTAATTAACACATCCATCACCTCAAATACTTATTTTTTTGTGGTGAGAACCTTTGAAATACACAATACCGTAGATTACTATTAACTATAGTCACTATGCTGTGCACTAGATCTCAAACAGCTCATTTCTCCTAAGGGAAACTTTGTGCCCTTTGACCAGCAGCTCTCTGTGTCCCCCACTCTCCGTGGAGTTGATTGTTAACAGCCAAGAATAGACTGTGGGAAGGAGAACGTGTTAAATACGATCATGGAAGAAAACCTCTTCCACTTCTAGTACTTAGTGCTTCTGCTCTTTGTCTTGGTTTCACAACTGGTTTTACCTGATTAACTTATTAAAATGTAGTGAATATATATTCATCGATTTTGAAATAAAGTCTTGCTCTGTTGCCCAGGTTGAAGTGCAGTGGCACAGTCTCGGCTCACTGCAACTTCTGCCTCCCGGGTTTAATATATTTGTTATTATAATCACCTGTTCCTAGCCCTTTCTCCCAAGAGCTGAGTCCTCCCTGGTGTCCCACAGTAATGTGAAGACAAGGGCAGCCTGGTTGTAGATCTTAGGTGGCTTCGTTCATTTCTGACATGGGGCAGACTTGGCGAAGGCTCTGTGATTTCTCAAGCCTAGTCCAAAGGAATAGACTGAGAAACCTACAACCCCTCCTTGGTTAAGTTCTCATTCATATGCAAATACCTTTCCTGGCATCCTTCAACTTCTGTGCCTCTCATCGCCCCAACAGCCCGCACCCTAAGCTCACCTAGCAAGCAGTGAGGACATTTCCTTCCACCTGGGAGAAACAGGCCAGTCAAGAAAGCCTTTGCCTGATTCAGAGTTATTTGCCTTCAGGAGTCCCATCCAGTGACCATTTTCCTTTGGGCTCGTGGCATCCTGTGCTTTATGGGGTTGCTGACACCCTGCCAGTGAATGCATTGCTTAAATCAGGGATTTGAGCTGCCAGGAGCAGAATCCATCCTGCAGATGCGTTTTGTTTTGTTTGGGCTCAAAACAATGTTTTATATTAAAAATCTGAATTATTTGCCAGCATTAAAAATTGCAGGCCAGGCGCAGTGGCTCACGCTTGTAATACTAGCACTTTGGGAGGCTGAGGTTGGCAGATCACCTGAGGTCAGGAGTTCGAGACCAGCCTGGCCAACATGGTGAAACCTGATGTCTACTAAAAATACAAAAATTAGCCGGGCATGGTGGCAGACTCCTGTAATCCCAGCTACTCAGGAGGCTGAGGCAGGAGAATCTCTTGAGCCTGGTGGGTGGAGGTTGCAGTGAGCCGAGATTGCGCCATTGTATTCCAGCCTGGGAGACAAGACCGAGACTCCATCTTCAAAAAAAAAATTGCAAAGTTTTACATAGCAATGCAGATTTCCAGCTCCTTTGGGAAAGTGGAAAGTTCTGGTAATAGTGGGGCAGTGTTTTTAATGACCTGTGGACCTGAGCAGGGGTTGGGGCACTTCTTCCTTCCTGTAAAATGTCTAGGGAGATTTCAGCTTGCAATGCTGTTCCCTCCCTGGTCCAGTAAACACCAGCATTCCAGAAGTGCTCCAGAACCCATCGGAAAAGACAAAGGATTCAGGTCTAAGCATCACACTCTGACAGGTGGCAGGATAATTCATTGATATAAAAGTTTTTGGAGTCCAAGGTGGGCGGGGACGCTGAGGCAGACGGATCACTTGAAGCCAGGAGTTTGAGACCCGCCTGGCCAACATGCTGAAACCCTGTCTCTAGTAAAAGTACAAAAACTAGCCGGGTGCGGTGGCATTCGCCTATAGTCCCAGCTACTTGGGAGGCTGAGTCCGAAGAATCACTTTAACCTGGGAAATGGAGGTTGCAGTGAGCTAAGATCGTGCCACTGCACCCCAGCCTGGGCAACAAAGCAAGACTCCATCTCAAAAAAAAAATCTTTTTCTCTCTACAGATGTTCTAACTGTAAGCAATTTGGCAGGCTTTGGACCTCCTTTCCTACAGCATTTCAGTGGGGCAGACAGCAAAGCAGCCTGAGAATGAGGCTGATCTGTACTGAAAACCAAAGGCCACTGGGAGATTATAGGGTGTCCTGGTAAAGGAGAGGAAAAGGGAAAGCGCCTTGGAGAGGTGGTGATCTGAGGAGGACTCACCCTGCCTGAGAATGGCAGAGAGGGCTGGGCCTCTAAAGGCCACAAGGCCACCCAGCACTTGATAGCCTCTTGAAAAGGACCACATGGCAGAGTGGCCAGGATTGGCAGGACTCTGCCCTCAGAACTCCAGCACCAGCAAAGACCCCATATCTTGTGAAAGCCAGGAAACAAGACCTGCTGGGCTTTGAAGGACATGCTGATTTGATGTCAGCTGTGACCACGGTTGACCGTCCCTCCTAAGCCTTGGGGATTCTGACACAAACTTGGAAGAATGAGGAGCCCTCTGCCAGGCGTGGTGGCTCATGCCTGTAATCCTAGCACTTCGGGAGGCTGACGCGGGTGGATCACTTGAGGTCAGGAGTTCGAGACCAGCCTGGCCAATACAGCAAAACCCTGTTTCTACTAAACATACAAAAATTAGCCAGGCATGGTAGTGGGCATCTGTAATCCCAGCTACTTGGGAGGCTGAGGCAGGAGAATCACTTGGACCTGGCAGGCGGAGGTTGCAGTGAGCTGAGATCATGCCACTGTACACCAGCCTGGGTGAGACTCTGCCTCAAAAAAAAAGGCTGGGCATGGTGGCTCACGCCTGTAATTCCAGAAGTGGGAGGCCAAGGCAGGTGTATCACGATGTCAGGAGATTGAGACCATCCTGGCCAACATGGTGAAAACTAAAAATACAAAAACTAGCTGGGCGTGGTGGAGTGCGCCTGTAGTCCCAGCTACTTGGGAGGCTAAGGCAGGAGAATCACTTGAAGGCGGGGGTTGCAGTGAGTTGAGGTTACAGTGATATGAGATCACACCACTGCACTCCAGCCTGGCAACAGAGCGAGACTCTGTCTCAAAAAAAGAAAAAGAAAAAGAACGAGGAGCCCTCAAAAGAAAAGAAAAGGCATCAAGGATTGACCTGTGCTATGACATCGATAACTCTTGAAAACATTATGCTCAGTGACAGAAGTCAGTCTCAGGAGACCATGGATTGTACAATTCCATTTATATGAAATGTCCAACGTAGGCAAAGTCATGGAGACAGAAAGTAGATTAGGGTTACTTATAAATAATAAATGAAAAAGTTGCAAAATAAGGGAAATAAGTAGATGAGTGATTGCCAGGGGCAGGGGCGAGGGGAATGGGCAGTGGCTGGTCGGTGGGCACAGGATTTCCTTATGGGTGTGAGCGTGCTCCGGAATTAGCGGTGATGGTTGTGGATGTAATAAAAGTCTGAATTGTGGGCTTTAAAATGGTTAAAATGGTGAATTTTATGTTATTTAGATTTTAGATCAATAAAATTTTAAAAACACTTTGATGGAATTTTCTTTTTTTTTGACAAGAATCTCACCCACTCTGTCGCCCAGCTGGAGTGCAGTGCCGCAGTCTCAGCTCACTGAAACCTCTGCCTCCTGGGTTTAAGCAATTCTCTTGCCTCAGCCTCCCAATTAACTGGGATTACAGGTGATTGCCACCACATCCAGCTAATTTTTGTATTTTTAGTAGAGACGGGATTTCACTGTGTTGGCCGGGCTGGTATCGAACTCCTGGGCTCAAGTGATCCACCTGCCTCAGCCTGCCAAAACCTGGGATTATAGGTATGAGCCACTGTGCCCAGCCTGATGGAATTTTCTACCCTCATAATGGGATGGTGACCTAAAGTTACAATTCAGTTGACTTGGAAGAAGAAAAGAACATGTCATTATTTTTTTCAACCTCAGTTTGTGGGCCAGGAGTCACACCTATTCCATAACTCTAAGCAAAGGAGGGGGAGTCAATATCCCAAGACAGGGGAAGACGGGACAGAGCCATTCAGAGCTGGGGACATGCACTTTGTTAGAAGGCAAAAACCAAAACAAAAAAACCCACTTGCCTGAGGACAAAGGGGAGACTGGTGCTAGCCAGGCCGGGTTTGAAATCTTTCCACACTTCTGCTTCAGCTCACTCTAAATCTGATCGTTTCCTGCTGGACCTCCTCGACAGCATGTGATACAGAGGTTCACATGCTCCGCTTCCCTGGGGAATTGTAGGTGTCCACTGTAAGTCTATGAATCTGACGGAGTTTGAAAGCGGAGGGTTTACTACTTGCTACACCCTCGTGGGACAAAACTGGGTCCCGAGAGCTAAGCAGTCCATTGCCTTAGTCACCTGAGGTCCCCAAGGAGGGCCATCTTAGAAACTCTATGGTTGCTCAGGGATGGAGGGCAGGGGATCTGGATGTATTTTATCTCAATATGGTGTCCATTTTTGTGAGCGCCTCTTTCTTGAGGCAGCGGACCCTTTCAGAGATACCTAATTTAGACAGCCGTAAGGGTCATTGTCTTGTGGTTTCCCCCAGAAACAGACCCTGACACAAGGATTTAAGTGCAAGTAAGTTATTTGGAAAGTGATCCTAGGAAGCATTGGGAGGGGCACAGGGAAACTGACAAGGGCGTGCGGGGACTCTGGGAGGCTTAGATCCTACCTCTGATAGGTCCTGAAGTATGGTGATTGACTGTCGGAAGTCTCCTAAGGCCATCTCCATTGCCAATGCGTTGTATAACACCTGTGTTACTCCTTTTTATCTCAACTGTTTATTGTAAGAGTTTCCTTGCTGATCTGTGCCCAAACTGTTTTGTACCTGGTACCAAAGTTAATTTTTCTAAAGCATGTTGTGATCATGATCTTTCCCTGCTCAAACATCTTTGATGCTTCCTTTTGCCTATGTGATGAAGTCTGAAGCTTTGGGCCTGGCGTTCCAATGGGGCATTGCCCTAGGAACAGGGGACACAGCAGTGCCTCTGCTCTCCCCCTACAGCTGGCCATCTGGTTGGGGATCAAACAATGACAGTAGGATGTGGCAGGTGCTATGAAAAGAGAGGTAGAGAGTATTCTGAGAGCCCAAGGACAGGTGCCACAGTCTGGGGTTACAGGAGGCTTTGGAGGCAGGGATTGCTGGTCATGTACATATCCATTCTCTGCATCATTGAGCGTGGCAATGGCTTTAGCTAATTGCCACTACACGTCACAGACTTTCTTGCAGATAGAAGTGGCCAGTGAAAGGTAAGTGGAAATCACTGGGGCTTCCAGAAAAGCTTTTTTTTTTTTTTTTTTTTAAGTGGAGTTTCACTCTTGTTGCCCAGGGTGGAGTGCAATGGTGCAATCTCAGCTCATCACAACCTCTGACTCTTGGGTTCAAGCAATTCTCCTGCCTCAACCTCTGGAGTAGCTGCTGGGATTATAGGCATGTGCCACCATGCCCGGCTAATTTTGTTTTTGTTTTTGCTTTTTTTTTTTGAGGCAGAGTCTCACTTTGTCACCCAGGCTAGAGTGCAGTGGCAAGATCTTGGCTCACTGCAACCTCCGCCTTCCAGGTTCAAGCGATTCTCCTGCCTCAGCCTCCCGAGTAGCTGGGATTACAGGCACCTGCCACCACACCTGGCTAATTTTTGTATTTTTAGTAGAGACAGCGTTTAACCATGTTGGCCAGGTTGGTCTCAACCTCTTGACCTCATTATCTACCTGCCTTGGCCTCCCAAAGCGCTGGGATCACAGGCGTGAGCCACTGCGCCAGGCCAATTTTGTATTTTTAGTTGAGACAGGGATTCTCCATGTTGGTCAGGCTGGTCTCGAACTCCCCACCTCAAGTGATCATCCACCTCAGCCTCCCAAAGTGCTGGGATTATAGGCATGAGCCACTGTGCCCTGCCCAGAAAAGCTCTTTAAAGAAGTCTGATTCAACAAGAGGTATGCCCTTTTCCCATCGGTTCTTCCTACTTTCTGCAATCTGTTGTGCAGGTGTGATGGCTGGAACTACAGTGGCCATAGTGTGACCATGAAGGAATCCTGAAGATGTAGGCTACATCCTAAGGATGGTGAGCAGAAAGAGGGAAAGAGCTGGGGTCCCTGATGATCTTAGAGCTCTCAGTCCAGCCCTGGGCTGATCACTTCTAGACTTCTTTCATGTGAAAAAACAACTTCTTTTTAGTTTAACTTTTACTGGGGTTTTCTGTTATAGTCTACTGAACCTGATCCGAATGAATGCAGTATCCTAGAGATTGTGCAATCAGAAGCATTAGCAGAAATTTGGTAGGCAAACTAGGGTGCGTGGGGGCTACAAGGAGGGGTTAGAAAGACCAAGGAGGAGATGTGCTCCAGGCAGAGGGAAGAGTCAGAATAGTTGGGTCTGTCTGGGGCTGGCAGAGAAGGGGTGGAAGGAGAGGAAGTCTTAGGTAGGAGCAGGACTTTGACCATGAGGGACCTGGAGGTCCTGTAAAAAGATGGCCTTAACCCACAGGTAAAGGGGCCCTGAAAGGAGCAGTGAGTTTGCACTTTAGGGAGATGCTGCTGGTGCTGAGAGGGAGGGGCTGCATAGGAGGGATCAAGAGTGGAGGCCAGAGAGCCTTAGAAAGTTGCTGCTGTGGGAGAGAGATCCAAGATGGCCGATTAGCAACAGCTCAGGAATGTAGCTCCCAGTGAAAGTGCAGAGAACGAGTGGACGCCGCACTTCCTGACGAATTTTTGTTGCCCACAGACCGGGAGATTCCCGGCAGAGAAGCCACACGGGTCGCCAGCGCGACTCTTTTGGCCGGCGCGGCTGTTTTGCCGGCGCCCCAGCGCGGTGCTTCATGGTGCGGAGTATACGGGACGGACGGGCTCGGCTGGTCCCATCCCCACAAGGAAAACAGCAATTGGAAGCACTGAGGACTGAGAGCTTCACAGCAAGCACAGCGAACCCGGGAAGGTCTGGCTCTGTGGGGAACGGGCGTCCGCCAAAGGAAAACTAAGAAACAGAAAAACTTCATCACCGGGCGGAGAGAGATCAAA